>JZKD02S1861015.1:444354-471019 GCA_000966675.3 Picea glauca | reverse complement strand
GTCTGGTAGCAGTTCTGTTAAATTTGGCAGAAGGCGAATTTTGATGGTTTTTCTAAGTTTGGAGGAAATTTTGCTAAATTTAGTGAAAGGTAAATTTTTGCAATTTCACTAAGTTTGGCGGTGATTTTGCTAAATTTGGCATAAGGTGATTTTTGGAAGTTTCACTAAGTTTGGAGGAAGTGTTGAAGGGTCCTTAATCCATTTAACTCAATAGCAGGAACAAAACCCACCTCTGAGGCCCAATTAGACTCTACAATGTTTGATAGTGGAATGGTTTTCCAGATATGTCTATCTGACCAAATAATGGATGGGTTTTACGTAGTAATTGACAGGATATCTTCTTATGAAAATTTCTCCTTTAGTTTAAATGTTCTCTTTTTGTACTTTCTTTTACTAGATGGGTCTAATAAAAATATGCGTTCTAGTATAAACCAAATGGTAAAAGGGGAAATCTTAACTACTGAATAAGACTGAACTTGGGATAACCCTTCTGCTCAAGAATACAGACAAATATTTTCACACCTGTGACAAGCCTAGTACTAATACATTAACTTGCTTGTGTTTCAATTATTGACTGAGGTACAATTATAGAAGAAAACATACATGCAATAAAATGATGGCAAGAAAAATAGTTTCCTTAGCTCTAACCATTAATCACACATTAACCCAACGATTTTCTTTTCATCATTAAGAACAAGAACAACAGAAAAATATTGAATCAACTAAGTTATCAATAGATTCATAAACTCTTACTCATTACAAAATCCATTCATGAAACAAGGTCAAAAGTAGTTTGGTGCAAACCCTCCAGACCCGCAGGTTGGGATCCATAGAGGATCTTTTCTCTCCGGCCCTGAGAGATCGATTGGCTCTTTTATTTTCCTTTCGAAAAATCAACACCCACAACAAACCTTGAGGAAATTCCTCTTTTATTTTGGGATACCAGATTTCACGATTTTATGAATCCCGTGGTCGAGCGTCTTATCTCTTCAACCTCCGAAACTTGAAATACTAACACTTGACCTTTCCTGATGTCAATTTTGACTTTTTGGCTTTCGTGAATTCGGGAGTTGTGATGACGTGCAACTCTGCTCTCGACCCCTGGAGTCACGAACTTCCAACCTCCGATTTACCGAAATGAAAATGTTCTAGTCTTCCCTTCCTCTTCGCGGTTTCGGGATTTCAACCATCGAAAAGTGCTTCCACTATGTCCTTGGGGCTCTCGAACCTCCAAACCCCGAAATGCTGAAATTATGTCTCTTGAAATCCTTTCGGACTTTCGCGTACTGGGAGTTCGATATGCTAAGGATCAAATACTCTATCACCTCCGTCTTCTAGTCTCTGAAGTCCCAAAATGCCGAAATGGTACTTCTCCTCGCTGCTTTCACGAACCTTGACAGGAAGTCTCTTGTCCTTCCATGTGTCACCTCCTCCTTATTTTGGGTTTCCGGGTATCGGGAGTTTGGAACTCTCGAACCACCTTATGTCCTTGTAATCCCCGATTTTTCGAATTCTGATTTTCTGAAACACTTATACTCTTCCCCCGCTCTTTCTACACATGAATACTTCTATTCTCGTTTCGGGGTTTTGATCAGCCAAAGGTTTGGCTTACACTTCAGACTCTCGAACCCCGAAATGCCGAAATGATCTGACGTCCCAATAAGTCAAGATCAGTGGCCCCTTATCCACCTTGCAACTCCTGTAGATCCTACGGTTCTCTCTATTTTGGGAATCTCCCTTAGAGAATTCTGACCATCCAATCTCTCTCCAAAGAACCTTTTGGCTCAATCATACCTATGATCCTTTTCCTGAGCCTGGACTTTGTACGGTGACCAAAAATCCTCTTCTCTCTTCAACATTTTGAAAGTGATAACTCTCCTAAGATTTCCTTCGCAAACTCAAATATCCTAAGAGATTTCTGTATGCACTCCTTGCGGCACTTCTTCAAATACGTCTAAGTATTTGAATCCTATGACTCTATGCAGCTCTGCAACAGTAGTCCTTCAATCTCACAACCTTAGTCTATGTGTTCTAAGGTCTCGACCAGCCTGTGCACACCTTGCATGAATTCTGTGCTTGTCTTGCACTCCTGTGGAAAATGAGATCAACATTCTCCCTCCTGAGCTTTCAGAGATGAACTCTGAACCCGTCAACGTACTCCTTGTGGATGCCTCACTGCACTCCTTGCAGGAACTCTTGATCAGAGAGAAGAACAATCGAAACTCATTTCCTTACTCTCTCTCTTAGACTTCAAACACTAAATAAGAAATCATACATACACAACATAACAACAAATGTACAACGGAAAGAGTAAACAATCATAAGCATAACATTTAGTATGTATACACAGAAAGCATTATATCACCATGAGTCTGAATCAAAGCTTCATATATTAAGTTCAAAACTTGTATACATGGATTCTTCTACACAGCTCTCTGCTACAACTCTTCTCTATGCTCTATGATCTCCTTGATAATGTTACAATGATACAAGATGAGGGTGTCTATAGTTGGTTTTCCCTCTAGCCCCTAAAACTGTCTAATCTAGAATTCAAATCTACCTACTTTCATTAACTATGCATAAATGACTCTACACCTTACATATGAGAGCGAATCACTCAAGATCTGTTTACAATATGGAAGTACGCCCTTCTTAAATATTACATTAAAGTCTGTGCATCCAAACTTTCAAAATATTGCAAACAAATTTTAACATGTGCCAAAAATTCGATGGCGTTTGTCCCACGCTCGCTTGTTTCCGACAACGCTCCTACATCATAGTTCCTCCTCAAATCCAATCACACATGCCTTTGATGAAAAACAAAAGTTTGTCTCCGGTCCTAAACATAACTTCTCAATTAAGGTAGTTCGGAAATAGTTCTTTACAATTCCAAAAATGAGGGTCTTTGCCAAAACCATCGACCTTTTATAAAAGGTCGATCCTCTTATTTATAACAAATCATTAACTAAAATAACTATCAAAAAGTGAAAGCTAAGTAAAACAAAACATCACCACATGGTGCTTCTATCTCTTTGTATTCTAAGAGTCATCGAATAGTTTCACTGAAGTGGATGACTCTTCTCATACTCTGACCATTTGGCAAAGATTTCCTCGCATGTGTTGGCATATGGGAATCCGTGTTGGTCCATCAGGGCTGAAAGGATCTCCTTTACTTCTACTGCATGTGCCTAATACTTGATTATTTTAACAATTAACTATTGTAATATTTTTCTAGCCTTGATCGGGTGCTCCATGAACTATTATACTTGTCCTGATGCCATATTCACCACATTCTCTATCTTTGTAGTCCATTTTGAGTCTTGTTTTTCATTTTGTTTGACTATGACATGCAAGTCGACAAAGTACTTGGGTGACCTGAATTCTGGGAGAGTGATGTATTTCATCTCCCAATTAATCTTGACCCAACTTATTTTGCAATCGACCCATTTCTCTTGAATCTCCCACTGAGGTTCTTGGGCCATTTTCACCCAATATTCGGTTGCTTTCCTTATTAAATCTATGATGTTGTCCCTTAGCACCTGAATGTTGTGCTCTTCGGCCTCTCAACCTTTTTGAACAGTGCTGATGTAGTCAATTCTTTCCATTACTTGGTGGGCCTTCTCGTACCATCTTTCCACGTATTTACAAGTCACTAGCGCCATAAGGGTGTCTTATTGGAAGTCGACTATCCCTGCAGTGAAAAGGTGTCGTTCACTCATGAATTTTATATATACATCTTGGAACTCACTTCTCAAAAACATTGTGGCCTGTGTGGAGTCCTAATAATATTTCACCAAATGGCGCAGATGCTCCAACTCCTTTAGTGCAACGGCCAGTTCCTCTTCATCTTTCCTCACTCTATCCAGGGTGGCATATGTGATCGCCATCCCTGCATCGATAATATTTGACATCTTGGCATGCTCTGTGATGATCAATTTCTCCTCTGTGGTGATGAGGATCGAACTGTCCAATGTAAGCCTCCTTTTCTTATTGGTTCTCTTCATGATGGTTTTCCTCTTTCGATCGTAGGCGATTTCTTGTATATCGGTGACCTCATCATTAGGTTCAGGGATTTGTTGTTCTCCCCAGGTAAGATTATTTCCTAGGCTCCTGATTGTGTATATTTGTTCAAGGATGGGTTCCTGAACCTATTCTATATGTCTAGGAGGATCGACCTCTTTTTGTTGCTCATCGGGTGGTAAGGTACTAGCCAAAACTGAGCAATCAGGGGCAGGTTCGGTAATTACATGATGATCAGCTATTGAAATGTCTATTTCCTATTGTGGAATTTCTTCTTCTTGTTTGACCGCTCCTAGCTCATCCTTTGAGATGTCCATTAGGGTTCCCAGTATGTTGAGTGGCTCGGTGTATAAGTCACTTTCCACCTCATGCTCGATCTGCGGACAACTCTGATCTAGAGCATCAGGACCCGGGGTGGATGCTCTCTTAGGTTATTTCTCCTCTGTAATCTGCACTGGAGTGACTAGGGACACCTCTGAACTTTCCTCATCATCATAGATGGCTATCAAATCGAACAAGGGATTTGGTACACTTGTTCTCCCTAATGTCCTTTTTATCTCGGGTTGGTTTGACATTTCCACTAGTGGTCTAATCTGAGGTGGAAACATGTTGGAGGCAGGCCAAAACGGAAAAGCAAGGCTATTTTGGGAAAGAAAGCATGCACGAGGAAAGCGATAGCTGGAAGGAAGGACAACATGTGCGCATGCAGAAGAATACCTAACGACGATATGGTTAGGGTTTTGGTAATGTATTGTAATGGCTAAAGAGACAGAAACATATAAATATAGATACTGAGGTATTATAGAGGGGTGTTGTTTTAGTTATGCATGAGTTGATGCGATATGTAATATTTTTATGTATAATCTATTTTGTGTAAGTTGTTGAGCTAGAGAAGACACGAGATGGTAGACCTTGAGGGTTAGATCGAATTTTGAGGAGCCTGGTGCGATCTAGTTCGCCTCATATAGATCTTACCCAACTGAGAAGAGTTGTAAGCGCGCGACGTTGTAGATGCGGAAATACTATAATAAAAGAGTTGAGAGCCCAATCTTTGTGGATGTAGCCCAGGAGGGGGTGAACCATAGTAACATATGTGTTATGTGATGAATGCATGCATATCTTTATTGTCTTCATTATTTATCATTATGTGTAATGAATGAGTTGTTGCATTTATTTCTTATTCGTCAATGACAGTATACTGTGTTTACAAGTTATGATAAATGGTTCAATATACAGTTCTCTTATCTCACACTCAATCCTAGGCTGTAAACACCCGAGTCTTACAACCACCCATTAAAGCTATCTCGGGTGAGACTGCACAGTGCATTCTGAGTGTTGTGTTTCCTTCTGGTTTACCAGGAGGGCTGATAGTTTTAGAGGCTTTGTTGGAAACCCGAACAACCATGAACCCTGGGTCAATAAAATCAGATAGGATAGAAGATTAAAACCAAAAAAATGGTTCTATTTTCGTTGGTAAGAACAAGAGAGGGTTGAGTAGATAAGATAATTTGAAGACCTGTTGGAGGCATATCAAGAAAAGGTTAGGGAAGAGAGCAATGAGCCATTAGAAGGGAATGTTGAGACCATGGAATCCCACAAAATAAGAGATCGAAACTTGGCTAAGAACTAAAGAGATAGAGTTTGCACAAAAACCCTAGACTAACACCTCGCAAATATCTTGAGAAATACATGTTTACTGATTTACACGAAGTCTTTTTCTACGATTTTCCACATCTATTACAAGAGTGGATACTAATATTGAAGGATAACTACACAACAAAATGGATTCGACGGCTAGAGTAGACCCTAGTACAGATTGAGTAGTTACAACAGGTGAACAACAAGTTCACCCGCACAGTATATTTTTGGCTTGACAGTATTGTGGCAGGTTTCATAACAGAACTTGTAGTCGACACAACGAAGTCGTACAGCTCAGCAGAGCAATATTTTCTACGCAGACCTCGAGGAAGGCACATTCGATCATTGTATACTTCTATTAAGATACTGCTGTATAATAAAGGAGTACTGACAATGGAGTGAGACAACTAAACTTCCCTGCATGCATGGGGGAAGGGGTGAAGCACTGACAGAAAGAGGAGAAATGGAAGGATGAAAAGATAAGGGAAAGAAGGAGGAACCCTTGGAACCAATCATGATGGATGACGACTAGATCAATAAAATCATGGTGACAGGTGGAAAGACATGTAGTGGAGTACCCTACCAATACAAGGTGAATACCAAGAAGAGAATCGTAGCCGAGAAGGAAGGCTTGGTGAGTGATGAGGAAGAGGCAGAGGATCTTCGGGATGTGGAGAAGATTGAGGAAATACTACGTGCAACATATGAGAGGAAGACGAGAGGTCCAGGAGTAGGAAGAGAAGGCAAAAATCCTATTCATATTAATGTCAGTGTGGAATCCATAAACCCATGTGCGACTAATACACCAAAGATAACACCATCGTTTAGACAACCAAAGTTTAGAAGCAGTCAAACATTAGGAACTACATCCACACAAGGAGTAGCAACTGGAGGAGCTAGTTCAAGCAACACTAGTCAAGTATCTACACCATGCAGAGGTAGTAGTTCGATGTTCATAATGGCAGGACATGATCCCACCGTCAAGTTACCAGAATTTCCAGGAGAAGCAACAAAACACCCTGAGAAACACTTGTTAATTTATGCAAAGATCTGGGAAGCAAAACAAATCACTGATGAAGATACCAAACTTGCGCAGCTAGCGATTATGCTAAGAGACCGCCCAATAGATTGGTACATGAGTTTAGACGCAAACAATGCTCCTGGGACGACAAGGACACTGATAAACATTAAGAAGTTACTGATAAATGAGTTCCAGAAGTCGAGCTCAGAGGATCAATACATGAATGAGATGATATAAATATGATAAAAACCAGGATAATCTGTATGGGAGATTGACCATAGATTCAAGTGACTAAAGGGAAAGTTAAAATATCTCATGACCGATATGCATCATCGACACTTGTTTTTCAATTCACAATTCCCACACTTAAAATATCCATTGCGACAACAAAATTTCTAGATGCAGGTAGAGGCTCTGCAGGTAGCCCTACAACTGGAAGAAAATTAGTACCAGCAGACAGACCCAAATATTGAAGAGATGAAGGAGGATTTAAAGAAATTAACATTCCAACTCAACCAAAATAAGAATAAGGATAAACAGGAAGTCATTTGGTGTACTACATGAACGACCGAAGGACACCATAAGAACGAATGTCCAACATTCACGCAATATATGGAATAAATAATTCCAAACCCATTACCCACAGGAGGACCATGGTGCAAAGTCTGTAATAAATCGGGTCACGACCCCTATCACTGCCCGACAATGCAGAAATACCAGACAGTCCCAAAGAATTCATACTGCACCTTTTGCAAGTCAGTGGGCCACGACAAAAAATATTGTAGAACTATAGAGTTGATGCGATAAAGTACATCAGACACATATAGAGTGCAGGCAGAAATGATGATGGGGAAATCTGCACCACAGTTTAATCCAGTTCCAGCTCCATACAACACTACGCAACAATAGTATAATACTGCGCAAAAACCATACAATAATGCGCAGCCACAGTAGAACGCAACACAACGTCATTATAGTACCTCACAGTACAATCAGGCACCTCAATATAATGTGCCTATAGGAGATCAAGTAGGCTACAGAGGTGGAGGACGAGCTAGAGGAGGTTTTGGATGAGGTAGAGGACCAGTGGTATGTCACAACTGTCAACAACCAGGACATTATGCAAGGGAATGTCCACTTCCACCAGCAACTTGTATGTATTGTCATGCATCCGATCATGACACAGAAGAATGTCTGACACTACTAGTAAATATCCAAGAAAAGAGGAACCAAAACAACCAGAATGTTCAATGGATTTTATCTTAAGCAAGGGATGAAGGACATAACATCAATATAGTTACTCGCGGAGGAGAAAAAACAGGGGACGACATTGTTTGACAAGAGCCAACACAAAATCAATGGGTGAAATAGAACGTCGAACCAAGGAAGTAGTTCGACGTGAAGAAGGAAAGGAGATATCTAAGAAAGCTCGACAATAATTCTAGAAGGAAGACATTGCAATGACTTCAACTGTGCAACAAAGTAAGGAAGCACCAGAATACGAAATGCCTTTGTTATTGGATAATACCAGTGAAATACATTCCATGGGACAAGTAAGTACAATCAAAGGATTTTTGCAATCATGTGTAAAAGTATTAAGTGTTCCATCATCTATGAAAATATTGCAAAACATACTAGAAAAATGTAGCATCGAGACGGAAGGAAAACTAGAACCAAAAATAGTCAATCACCTACACACAAGAAGAAGAACAAGTAGGGAATTTAGACTAAATGTCAATATTGGAGATTTCAATATGGGAGACATCATACTGAATATAGGATCAGAAGTTAATGTATTACCAAAGAAGACATGGAAATGCATGGGAGAGACCACATTAGGATATTCACCTATTCAATTGAAACTGGAAAATCAACACAGAGTCCTACCAATCGGTAGATTGAAAGGAGTGACAGTAGACCTAGATGGAGTGCGCACTAAAGCAGCTTTTGAAGTCATTGAAATAGTGGATGACACAACACCTTACCCAATTTTTCTTGGTATGGATTGGGAATTTGAAAACCAGACCATAATCAACTTGAAGAGCAGGAAAATGACATTTGAGTCAAGAGAATACAGGGTCATCGTGCCATTAGATCCTTTGGAAGGGGAGAGGTTTGTAGAACCTACTTTCCTAGTCTTAGAGGAAATAATCCATTTGTACAGAACAACTCCGTGCGATGAGGATAATGTAAAACCAATTACATATGGGATACTCAATTGGCAGAGAATTACTTCATGTGCAACAGACTTAGATACCGGTTTAGAGAACTGTAAACAAAGGCTACATGAAGTATCCACGAGAATATGTGCAAGAATAGACCGCGCAGTTAGATGGGTAGGCATAGAAATAAGGGAACCACCCAGTTTCCATGGTGTAAATGATTTGGAAACATTCTTGACACGGTATGAAGATGAAGTCTTAGAGAACCAGAGAATATTATCACTTGATCTAACACTCAAAGCCACACTTGCAAGATGGTGGGGCGCACACAAAGAGATAATCATAGATTGGTACCAATGTAAGCGGTTACTACGCATAAGGTTCGGCGTAGAACCAAAAAACAAAAAACAACAGAAATATGATGGACAAGGGGAACTAGCGGAACACTTGGAGGAGTGCAGAACCCTATGGAAATTGATACCCCCATAGGAATGGCCTCATCATTTTATACACACCCTAGAGGGCATACCAATGAACTGGTATACAGACTAGGAATTGTGCAAAGGAACTATGACCTGGATGACATTGCAACAGAATTTCACAGTCACTTTCTCATTCGAGCATGAGAAGACCAAAATATATGTCGCTCTTAAATAGATAAGAGGAGTGATATTTATCAAAGAACCAAAAGTAGAACTCATCATAGAAGAACAACAACGGAAAAAACAGACAGTGAAGGAACTATTTTCATGTTACCATGTGCAAGAGGAAGCACCAGTTGAAGACGATCCACGCAATATTCAGATTGAAGAAGAACAAGGAGAAAGAGATGCGGAAGGTCCACCCATATAATCATAAGTCATTTTCGTTCTGATCAAAGTAAATAAAGTAAACATTGGGACAGTCGAGAATCCAAAAATGGCCAGCATTGGAGATTACTGGGATGAGAAAACATTGGAAAGCATAACAAAGTTATTGCTCGAATACAACGGCTTGTTTCCCACAACATTTACAGAGATGAAGGGTATAGCCAGAGAGTTAGGATAAATGAAGAGACCACTTAGACCTGAATTGAGATAGATCAGACAAAGATCTTACAGAATAAACCCAACATATACGCATAAATTCAAAGCTGAGATCAACAAGATGCGTGAAGCCGGAATCATAGAACTGGTCGAAGAATCAGAATGGATAAGCCCAATGGTAATACAGGACAAGAAACAAGGAGGGATAAGGATATGTGTCGACTTGAGGAATTTGAACGATGCATGCCTACACGAACCATTCCCTACACCTTTCATAGACGAAGTGTTAGAAAACGTAGGTGGACACAAAGCTTACTCATTCACTGATGGATTCGCAGGCTACCATCAGATTAAGATAGTACAAGAAGACAGATACAAGACCACATTTGTGATAGAATGGGGATCTTATTAGTACACAGTCATGTCGTTTGGACTGAAGAATGCACTAGCAATCTTTTCCAGAGTAGTCATTGTTGTGTTTAAGGAATTCATCCACTAGTTTCTCGAAGTATACTTGGATGATTGGACAATCTACAGTTTGTTGAAAGAACATGTAGAAGTCTTACTGCTAATGTTGGAAATATGCAGGCAGTGTCAAATATCACTAAACATAAAGAAATGCATATTTGGAACACCATTTGGGATACTATTGGGCCATATAGTATGCAAAAAAGGTTTACTCATAGATCCTGTAAAGATTGCATTAATTGTTAACTTACCACCACCAAAAACAGTTCGTCAGCTAAGAGCGACGTTGGGACACACATGATACTACAAGAAGTTTATCAAAGGGTACGCATAGATTACTGCACAAATGGAAAAAATGCTTAGAAAGGATACAAACTTGTAGTGGAACGACGAGTGTCAACATGGTTTGGATACCCTAAAAGAAAAGATGGTCACTGCACCAATATTAGTCTTTACAGACTGGGAGAAGACATTCCATATCCATGTAGATGCATCATCCATAGCACTTGGAGTTATCTTGGCGCAACCAAGAGCAGGAGACTTGGATCACCCGATAACATTCATGAGCATAAAGTTATCAGAATTAGAACAAAACTATAACACTACAGAAAGGGAAGGCCTAACTATAGTTTATGCACTATAGAAGTTAAAACACTACTTATTGGGAAACAATTGAAGATGTTCATAGATCACTCAGGCCTAAAATACCTAGTCAACAAGCCAATGTTGGGTGCGTTAATTTGCCGATGGTTACTCCTATTCCAAGAATTTGACTTTGAAGTAATCGTCAAACCAGGAAAATTGAACGCAGGACCTGACCACCTATCAAGAGTGTTGGCCCTGACCAAGTTTTGAGGAACACTTGGTCATATTTGACCATTTTTGGGACTTTGAAATATTGTCAAAGACGTAGCGCAATGCGAAGTGGAAATTGTGGAAGCTAGACCCCTATTTGGGTCGTTTTTGAGTTTTGGGGATAATGTAATGGGAAAGGGATGTCGACCTGTGGGTATACCCATGCTTAGGCCCAATTTTGTATGTATATATAGATGCCTAGGCCAAAAAGAGGAGTAGTGGATGATATATCTATGTGATGTAGGCTAAGTTCCAAGGGTCAAATCTGTGTGATCAAGGCTTTGTGCATTTTGTGTAAGACTTGCAGAGCCGAGTGCAGGTCCTTGTGAGAGACTGTAGAAGGATTTATGTTGTAGTGTAAGGAAGAAGGATCTAGCGAGATGCACATATATTCTGTCCTATGCAAAGAGGGATTTGGATGGCTTTGTGTTGTAACTTGATCAACTGAAGCTAATAAAGAAGAAGAATTTGTGGGCATAGCCCCAGGGTGGGGGTGAACCATGGTAAATGTGTGTGTTGTGCTCTATGCCTCAACATGATGTGTTTGTCTCTTCCGTTGTTAAGTGCTTTGATGTGTTTAGATAGATATATTTATGCTTTGTGCTTCTGAGATATGAATGAATATTAGATCTGGTATGTAAGATGCTTCGTGCTTGATTTGCCGAATCTAATCTATCTTGTTGTGGCTAAGTGATGAAGTATCTTAGATCTAAGTACATACTGCGATGCTTTGTGCTATCTGCGAAGTATCATGAGGGTTGAATATTGATGAATAATCTATGCTAGGTGATTTCTAAGTGTTATAATCAAAGATCTGTGTCCTAGCTAAGGTTGAAGACATCTGAGTCTTGCAACCATCCCTGCCTCTACCTCGGGTGAGACTTCATCTACTTCACAGGTGTTGTCGAAAGGGCCGGTAGCTAGGGTTTTTTCGGTGCGTTATTGTAGAGTTGAACCCTGGGTCTGCCCCTGTGCCAAAAAATGGTTCTATGAAAGTGGCGCAATGCGCCTCACATGCCAACTGATCGCAAGGAAGTTGGTACACAAGAATTTACCAACACAAATATCTAGCTTTTTAGTTGACCTCACAGGAAAGTGCACAGAGGGACTAAAAATGAACTAGACAAAGTACCTGGTGAATCAACTGAAGATTGAATACAGAGAAGCCCAGGATTAAGGGCATGGATTTCATTTTAGTTGGCTCCTGATACTGATCACTTTTGTTGCATGGGAGCTATCAGAAGGCGCAACCTTCCTGAACCTTGATCCCTTCGAGCCACTAGCTGCGAAGTTCAGTACATTATGGTACTCGAACGACATGAGCAAGCAATGAAAATCGAATTTCGTTTTCCATACGTACTATAAACAATTGAAAGAATCCATAAGAAGTGAACCTTGCATAACCCCTAACACTTTACAGAGATTCTAACCTCTGATAAAGTTCAGCATGGACCACCACTTTATATACCTAACCCCACGCATTGATGAGCACCAGGAATAGATTCAGTCCTATTATAAGCTGACAGAAGAAGATCTGGAAGAGATGACCAAGGAATAGTCGGTGGACCTCCTTGTTTCAGCAGACCCTACAGAGATGTCTGACATCGAAAGCCCCAAAACTACGTAGGATACACCTGGGCCCAGTAAGAAAAAGAAAGAAAAGACAATGAAGAAGACTGAAGAAGTCCAGGATGTTGACAACTTATCTGTAAGGACAAATTCCATTACACCAGATGAAGAAGGTGATGATGAATAAGGTACATAAAATCGGAAAGTCAAAGTACCACCACCTAGGGATGAAGAGGACTCATTGAAGAAAAGGAAGGTCTCACCTCTGGAATCTTCCTCCAGAAAGAAACCAAGAACCCCTGTAACCAAGATGCGAACTGCCCTCACATTGGATGGCTTTGATTTCATTATTGTAGCGGTCAATGATGCTTCAAAGGAAATCATAGAGAAGCAGGAGGTGAAGTAGGAACAAATGTATAGCCAAATTGAGATCGCGCTCCAAGGAGTACAACAAGCACTCCAGTCTACCCGATCAATCTCTATTGCACTTATGACAGAAGGAACAACAGAAGTGGGAGATGAATTAGTTCAGCTCTGTAGGATTGCTGATGTAGTTGAAGTATGCCTTTGACATGCTCAAGAAGAAAAAGCGTAGGCCACCTAGGCCCTAAAGAAAGCACAGGAGGAAATTATTGAACAACACCAATCCGCACAACAAGAGAAGAATGCTCTCCAACCAAAATTTGAAGAAGACATAGTGAAGATCCAAAAAGAGAAAGAGAAGCTACTCGCAAAGCAAATAGGAATTGAAGAAGCAGTTAATAAAGCATTTCCCTCTGTGACCGACTTAGAGAAGAAGGTCGAAGAGCCCATAGAGCGCCGAGTGATGAAGCTGGTTGAAGTTATTCAACAACTTCAACAAAGGGTCGTGGAATTAGAGCTTCAGACCATACCACAAACTTCACAAGAAGTGCACGACCAACAAGAATTGAATTCTCAGAGAACAGTTGAGAGGATTAAAACACTTGCTGCAGAATGTAAACAACTAAGGAGTAGAAGCGTGCAGATATATGAACAACTATCTGAAGACCCAGAGTTGAATAAAATGGAGTCCCAACTCCAGGAAGCAAAGCAACACGCATATACAGTACATGCATAGCTCAAGCTCCTGTCACCCATTGAGACGATGAAGAGATCCCAGGAACAACGCACTGCCCAACAACTCATTCTTACCACGCAAAACAGAGTGATGGAAGTCACCCAGAAACTCCAACCGAGCTAGGAGGTGGCCTACCTACTGTTTGAATAAATTTAAGGTCAAGGAACACTACTAGAACAAGTAGTTGTTATAGTCGAGCAACAACTAGAGGGACCTATTTGTGAAGCAATTGTTCAGGAATTCACTGAGCAAGAAGAAGTAGCATAGAGACAAGTCGAAGTAGCTCGAGCCAAGGTCAAGACCTTTGAGGCAAACTTACCCAGACCTGAGTAACTTGGGATGAGTCACAGGTGAGTGTTGGGGGCTTGTTGGCCCTGACCAAGTTTTGAGGAACACTTGGTCATATTTGATCATTTTTGGGACTTCGACATCTTGTCAAAGACGGAGCGCAATGTGAAGCAGAAATCATGGAAGCTAGACCCCTTATTGGGTCCTTTTTGGGTTTTGGGGATAATGTAATGGGAAAGGGATGTTGGCCCGTGGGTTTACCCATGCTTAGGCCCACTTTTGTATGTATATATAGATGCCTAGTTCATATAGAGGAGTAGTGGATGATATATCTATGTGATGTAGGTTAAGTGCCAAGGGTCAAATCTATGTGATCAAGGATTTGTGAATTTTGTGTAAGACTTGCAGAGCCGAGTGCAAGTCCCTGTGAGAGACTGTAGAAGGCTTTGTGCTATAGTGTAAGGAAGAAGGATCTAGTGAGATGCGCAAATCTTCTGTCCTATGCGAAGAGGGATTTGGATGGATTTGTGCTATATCCTGATCAACTGAAGCTAATAAAGAAGAAGACTTTGTGGATGTAGCCCCAGGTTGGGGGTGAACCATGGTAAATGCATGTGTTGTTCTTTGTAACTCGACCTAACGTGTTTTTCTCTTTCATTGCTAAGTGATTTGATGTGCTTAAATAGATCTATTTATGCTTTGTTCTTCTAAGATATGAATGCATATTAGATCTGTTATGTAAGATGCTTAGTGATTGATCTGTTGAATCTAATCTATCTTGTTGTGGATAAGTGTTGAATTATCTTAGATCTAAGTACATACTGCGATTCTCGGTGCTATCTGCGAAGTATCATGAGGGTTGAATATTGATGAATAATCTATGGTAGGTGATTGCTAAGTGTTATAATCACAGATTGATGTCCTAGCTAAGGTTGTAGACACCTGAGTCTTGCAACCACCCCTGCCTCTACCTCGGGTGAGACTTCATCTGCTTCACAGGTGTTGCCGAAAGGGCCGGTAGCTAGGGTTTTGTTGGTGCATTGTTGTAGCGTTGAACCCTAGGTCTGCACCTGTGCCAAAAAATTGTTCTATTGAAAGTGGATTAGTGGGTATCACATGCCAACTGACCACAGGGAAGTTGGTACGAAATAATCGACCAACACAAGTATATGGCTTTGTAGTTGACCTTGCAGGAAAGTGTGTAGAGGGACTACAGATGAATTGGGTGAAGTACCTGGTGAATTAACTGAAGATTGACTGCAGAGAAGCCCAGGATCAGGGGCATGAATTCCATTTTAGATGGCTCCTAATACTGATCGCTTTTGTTGCATGGGAGCTACTGGAAGGAGCAACCTTCTCGGACCTTGATCCCTTCGAGCCACTAGCCACAAAGTTCAGTACATTATGGTACTCAAACGACATGAGAAAGCAGTGGCAATCGAATGTCATTTTCCATGCGTACTATAACCAATTGAAAGCATACATAAGGAGTGAACCTCGCATAACCCCAAACACTTTATAGAGATTCTGACCTCAAATAAAGTTCAGTGCGGACTAGGAACAACACACGCTGATGAGCACCAGGAACAACTTCAGTCCTATTATAAGTTGATAGAAGAAGACCTGGAACAGATCACCAAGGAATGGTCGGTGGACCTCCTTGTTTTAGAAGAACTCCCAGAGATGTTCGACATCAACAACCCCAAAACTGCGTAGGATACACCTGGGCCTAGTAAGACAAAGAAATCAAAGACGACGAAGAACACTGAAGAAGTCCAGGATGTTGACAACCTATCTGTAAGGAAGGCTTCCATTACACCAGATGAATAAGGTGATGATGAAGAAGGTACAGAAACTCAGAAATTCGAAGTACCACCACCTAGGGATGAAGAAGAGTCATCAAAGAAAAGGAAGGTCTCACCTCTGAAATCTTCTTCTAGAAAGAAACCAAGAACCCCTATAACCAAGATGCAAATTGCCCTCACATTGGATGACTTTGATTTCATTATTGCACTTGTCAATGATGCTTCAAAGGAAATCATAGAGAAGAAGGAGGTGAAGTAGGAACAAATGCATAGCCAAATTGAGATCGTGCTCCAAGGAGTACAACAAGCACTCCATTCTAGTCGAGCAATCTCTACTGCAACTATGCCAGAAGAAACAACAAAAGTGGGAGATGAATCAGTTCAGCTCCGCATGATTTCTGATGCAGTCAAAGTACGCCTTCGACATGCTCAAGAATAAAAATCACAGGCCACCCAGGCCATAAATAAAGCAGAGGAGAAAATTATTGAACAACGCCAAGCCGCGCAACAAGAGAAGAATGCTCTCCAAGAAAAATTTGAAGAAGATAGAGCGAAGATCCAAAAAGAAAAAGAGAAGTTGCTCGCAAAGAAGATAGGAATTGAAGAAGCAGTTAACAAATCATTTCTCTCTGTGACCGACTTAGAGCAGAAGGTTGAAGAGCCCATAGAGCTCCAAGTGATGAAGCTGGCTGAAGTTATCCAACAACTTCAACAATGGGTCGTGGAATTAGAGATTCAGAGCATACCAAAGATTCTGCAAGAAGTGCGTGACCAACAAGAATTGAATGCTCAAAGAGAAATTGAGAGGATTAAAACACTTGCTGCAGAATGTAAACAACTAAGTAACAGAAGCACGTAGATATATGAACAACTATCTAAAGACCCAGAGTTGAATAAACTAGAGTCCCAACTCTAGGAAGCAAAGCAACACACAAATACAGTACAGGCACAACTCAAGCTCCTGTCACCCATCAAGAGGATGAAGATATCCCAGGAACAATGCACTGCCCAACAACTCGTTCTTACCATGTAGAACAGAGTGATGGAAGTCACCTAGAAACTGCAGTTGAGCCAGGAGGCGACCTACCTACCGTTTGAAGAAATTGAAGGCCAAGGAACACTACTAGAACAAGTAGTTGTTACAGTCGAGAAGCAACTGGAAGGACCTATTAGTGAAACAGTTGTTCTATAATTCGTTGAGAAAGAAGCAGTAGCACAGAGACAAGTCGAAGTAGTTTGAGTCAAGCTCAAGACCTTTGAGGCAAACTTACCCAGACCTGAGTGACTCAGGACGAGTCACATGTGAGTGTTTGGGGCCTATTGGCCCTGACCAAGTTTTGAGGAACACTTGGTCATATTTGACCATTTTTGGGACTTTGACATCTTTTCAAAGATGGAGCGCAACGTGAAGCGGAAATCATGGAAGCTAGACCCCTTTTTGGGTTTTGGGGATAATGTAATGGGAAAGGGATGTCGGCCCATGGGTTTACCCATGCTTAGGCCCACTTTTGTATGTATATATAGATTACTAGGCCATATAGAGGAGTAGTGGATGATATATCTATGTGATGTAGGCTAAGTACCAAGGGTCGAATATGTGTGATCAAGGCTTTGTGCATTTTGTGTAGGACTTGCAGAGCCGAGAGTAGGTCCCTGTGAGAGACTGTAGAAGGCTTTGTGTTGTAGTGTAAGGAAGAAGGATCTAGTGAGATGCACAGATCTTCTGTCCTATGCAAAGAGGGATTTGGATGGCTTTGTGTTGTAACCTGATCAACTGAAGCTAATAAAGAAGAAGACTTTGTGGACATAGCCCCAGGGTGGGGGTGAACCACGGTAAATGTGTGTGTTGTGCTCTGTGCCTCGACCTGATGTGTTTGTCTCTTCCATTGCTAAGCACTTTGATGTTTTTAGATAGATCTATTTATGATTTGTGCTTCTAAGATATGAATGAATATTAGATCTGGTATGTAAGATGCTTAGTGCTTGATTTGTTGAATCTAATCTATCTTGTTGTGGCTAAGTGTTGAATTATCTTAGATCTAAGTACATATTGTGATGCTTTGTGCTATCTATGAAGTATCATGAGGGTTGAATATTGATGAATAATCTATTCTAGGTGATTTCTAAGTGTTATAATCACAGATATGTGTCTCAGCTATGTTTGTAGACACCCGAGTCTTGCAACCATGGCTGTCTCTACCTTGGGTGAGACTTCATCTGCTTCGCAGGTGTTGCTGAAAGGGTCGATAGCTAGGGTTTTGTTGGCGTGTTGTTGTAGCATTGAACCCTGGGTCTGCCCCTATGCCAAAAAATGGTTCTATTGAAAGTGGTGCAGTGCGCCTCACATGCCAACTGATGGCAAGGAAGTTGGCACGCAAGAATCGACCAACACAAGTATATGGATTTGTAGTTGACCTCGTAGGAAAGTGCGCAAAGGGACTACAGATGAAATGGGTGAAGTACCTGGTGAATCAACTGAAGATTGACTGCAGAGAAGCCCAAGATTAGGGGCATGAATTCCATTTTAGCTGGCTTCTGATACTGATCACTTTTGTTGCATGGGAGCTACCGGAAGGTGCAACCTTCTCGGACTTTGATCCCTTTGAGCCACTAGCTGCTAAGTTTAGTACATTATGGTACTTGAATGACATGAGCAAGCAATGGGAATCGAATGTCATTTTACATGCGTACTATAACCAATTGAAAGTATCCATAAGGAGTGAACCTCGTATAACCCCATACACTTTATAGAGATTCTGACCTCTGATAAAGTTAAGCATGGACCGCCACTTTATATACCTAACCCCATGCGCCGATGAGCACCAGGAACAACTTCAATCCTATTATAAGATGACAGAAGAAGACCTAGAAGAGATGACCAAGGAATGGTCGGTGGACCTCCTTGTTTTAGCAGACCCCATAGAGATGTCCGACATCGACAACCCTAGAACTACGCAGGATACACTTAGGCCTAGTAAGACAAAGAAAGCAAAGATGATGAAGAATACTAAAGAAGTCCAGGATGTTGACAACCTGTCTGTAAGGATGAATTCCATTACACCAGATGAAGAAGGTCATGATGAAAAAGGTACAGAAACTCGAAAAGTCGAAGTACCACCACTTAGGGATGAAGAAGACTCATCGAAGAAAAGGAAGGTCTCACCTCTGAAATATTCCTCTAGAAAGAAACCAAGAACCCTAGTAACCAAGATGCGAACTTCCCTCACATTGGATGACTTTGATTTCATTATTGCAGTGGTCAATGATGCTTCAAAGGAAATCATAGAGAAGTAGGAGGTGAATCAGAAACAAATGTATAGCCAAATTGAGATCACACTCCAAGGAGTACATCACGCACTCCAGTCTAGCTGAGTAATCTCTACTGCACCTATGACATAAGGAACAAAAGAAGTGGGAGATGAATCAGTTAAACTCTGTATAATTGCTGATGCAGTTGAAGTATGCCTTCGACATGCTCATGAAGAAAAATAACAGGTCACCCAGGCCCTAAAGAAAGCACAGGAGGAAATTATTGAACAGTGCCAAGACATGCAACAAGAGAAGAATGCTCTCCAAGCAAACTTTGAAGAAGACAGAGCGAGGATCCAAAAAGAGAAAGAGAAGTTTCTCACAAAGAAGATAGGAATTGAAGAAGAAGTTAACAAAGAATTTCGCTCTGTCACTGGCTTAGAGAAGAAGGTCGAAGAGCCGATAGAGCGCCAAGTGACAAAGCTGGCTGAAGTTATTCAAAAACTTCAACAAAGGGTCGTGGAATTAGAGCTTCAGACCATACCACAGACTCTGCAATAAGTGCACAACCAACGAGAATTGAATGCTCAGAGTGCAGTCGAGAGGATTAAAACACTTGCTGCAGAATGTAAACAACTAAGTAGTAGAAGCGTGCAGCTATATGGACAACTATCTGAAGACCCAGAGTTGAAGAAACTGGAGTCCCAACTCTAGGAAGCAAAGCAACACGCAGATACAGTACAGGCACAACTCAAGCTCTTGTCACCCATCGAGAGGATGAAGATATCCTAGGAATAGTGCACTGTCCAACAACTCATTCTTACCACACAAAACAGAGTGATGGAAGTCACCCAGAAAATCTAGTCGAGCCAAGAGGCGTCCTACCTACTGTTTGAAGAAATTGAAGGCCAAGGAACACTACTAGAACAAGTAGCCATTATAGTCGAGCAACAACTGGAAGGACCTATCAGTGAAGCAGTTGTTCAGGAATTCACTAAGAAAGAAGCAGTAGCACAGTGACAAGTCAAAGCAGCTCGAGCCAAGCTCAATACTTTTGAGGAAAACTTACCCAGACCTGAGTGACTCGGGACGAGTCACAGGTGAGTGTTGGGGGCATGTTGGCCCTGACCAAGATTTGAGGAACACTTGGTCATATTTGATAGTTTTTGGGACTTCAACATCTTGTCAAAGACGGAGCACAATGAGAAGTGGAAATTGTGGAAGCTAGACCCCTTTTTGGGTCCTTTTTGGGTTTTGGGGATAATGTAATGGGAAAGGGATGTCGGCCCGTGGGTTTACCCACACTTAGGCCCACTTTTTTATGTATATATAGATGCCTAGGCCATATAGAGGAGTAGTGGATGATATATCTATGTGATGTAGGATAAGTGCCAAGGGTTGAATCTGTGTCATCAAGGCTTTGTGCATTTTGTGTAAGACTTGCAGAGCCGAGTGCAGGTCCCTCTGAGAGACTATAGAAGGCTTTGTGTTGTAGTGTAAGGAAGAAGGATCTAGCGAGATGCACAGATATTCTGTCCTATGCGAAGAGGGATTTGGATGGTTTTGTGCTGTAACCTAATAAACTGAAGCTAATAAAGAAGAAGACTTTGTGGATGTAGCCCCAGGGTGGGGGTGAACCATGATAAATGTGTGTGTTGTGCTCTGTGCCTCAACCTGATGTGTTTGTCTCTTCCATTTCTAAGTTCTTTGATGTGTTTAGATAGATCTATTTATGCTTTTTTCTTCTGAGATATGAATGAATATTAGATCTGGTATGCAAGATGCTTAGTGCTTGATCTGTCGAATCTAATCTATCTTGTTGTGGCTAAGTGATGAATTGTCTTAGATCTAAGTACATACTGCGATGCTCTGTGCTATTTGGGAATTATCACGAGGGTTGAATATTGATGAATAATATATGCTAGGTGATTGCTAGGTGTTATAATCACAGATCTATGTCCCAACTAACGTTGCAAACACCTGAGTCTTGCAACCACCCCTGCCTCTACCTCGGCTTAGACTTCATCTTCTTCGTAGGTGTTACCGAAATGGTCAGTAGCTAGGGTTTTGTTGGTGTGTTGTTGTAGCGTTGAACCCTGGGTCTACCCCTGTGCCAACAAATGGTTCTATTGAAAGTGGCGCAGTGTGCCTCACATGCCAACTGATCATAGGGAAGTTGGTACGCAAGAATTGACCAACACAAGTATCTGGCTTTATAGTTGACCTCGTAGGAAAGTGCGCAGAGGGACTACAGATGAACTGGGAAAAGTACCTGGTGAATCAAATGAAGATTGACTGCAGAGAAGCCCAGGATCAGGGGCATGAATTCCATTTTAGTTGGCTCCTGACACTGATCTCTTTTGTTTCATGGGAGCTACCAGAAGGTGCAACCTTCCCAGACCTTGATCCCTTCGAGCCACTAGCCGCGAAGTTCAGTACATTATGTTACTCGAATGACATGAGCAAGCAACGGAAATCGAATGTCATTTTCCACACATACTATAACCAATTGAAAGAAGCCATAAGGAGTGAACCTTGAATAACCTCGAACAATTTATAGAGATTCTGACCTCTGATAAAGTTTAGCGTGGACCACCACTTTATATACCTAACCCCATGCGCTGATGAGCGCCAGGAACAACTTCAATCCTATTATAAGCTGACAGAAGAAGACATGGAAGAGATCACTAAGGAATGGTCGACGAACCTCCTTGTTTCAACAAACCCCGTAGAGATGTCCGACATCGACAGCCCCAAAACTGTGTAGGATACACTTGGGCCCAGTAAGACAAAGAAATCAAAGACGATGAAGAAGACTGAAGAAGTCCAGGATGTTGAAAACCTATTTGTAAGGATGGATTCCATTACACCAAATGAAGAAGGTGATGATGAAGAAGGTATAGAAACTCGGAAATTCGAAGTACCACCACCTAGGGATGAAGAAGACTCATCAAAGAAAAGGAAGGTCTCACCTCTGAAATCTTCCTCCAGAAAGAAACCAAGAACCCCTGTAACCAAGATGTGAATTTCCCTCACAGTGGATGACTTTGATTTCATTATTGCAGTTGCCAATGATGCTTCAAAGGAAATCATAGAGAATAAGGAGGTGAAGCAGGAACAAATGTATATCCAAATTGAGATCGCGCTCCAAGGAGTACAACAAACACTCCAGTCTAGTCGAGCAATCTCTACTGCACCTCTGACAGAAGGAACAACAAAAGTGGGAGATGAATCAATTCAGCTCCGCAGGATTGATGATGCAGTCGAAGTAAGACTTTGACATGCCGAGGAAGAAAAAATGCAGGACACCCAGGCCCTAAAGAAATCATAGGAGGAAATTATTGAACAACGCCAAGCCGCGCAACAAGATAAGAATGCTATCCAAGAAAAATTTGAAGAAGACAGAGAGAAGATCCAAAAAGAGAAAGAGAAGTTTCTCACAAAGAATATATGAATTGAACAAGCAATCAACAAATAATTTCTCTCTATGAATGACTTAGAGCAGAAGGTTGAAGAGACCATAGAGTGCCAAGTGACGAAGCTGGCTAAACTTATTCAACAACTTCAACAAAGGGTTGTGGAATTAGAGCTTCATACCATACCATAGACTCCACAAGAAGTGCACGACTAGCGAGAATTGAATGCTTAGATCCCAGTCAAGAGGATTAAAACACTTGCTGCATAATGTAAACAACAAAGTAGCATAAGAGCACAGATATATGAACAACTATATGAAGATGCAGAGTTGAAGAAACTGGAGTCCCAACTCTAGGAATAAAAGAAGAACGCAGATACAGTATAGCTGCAGCTCAAGCTCTTGTCACCCATCGAGAGGATGAAGAGATCCTAGGAACAATGCACTACCCAACAACTCGTTCTTACCATGCAAAACAGAGTGATGGAAGTCACCCAGAAACTCCAGCCGAGCCAGGAGGGGGCCTACCTACTGTTTGAAGAAATTGAAGGCCAAGGAACACTATTAGAACAAGTAGTTGTTACAGTCGAGCAACAACTAGAAGGACCTATCAGCGAAGTGGTTGTTCAAGAATTTTCTGAGAAAGAAGCAGTAGCATAGAGACAAGTCGAAGTAGCTTGAGCCAAGCTCGAGACCTTTGAGGTAAACTTACCCAGACCTAGGTGACTCGAGACGAGTCACAGGTGAGTGTTGGGGGCATGTTTGCACTGACCAAGTTTTGAGGAACACTTGGTCATATTTTACCATTTTTGGGACTTCAACATCTTTTCAAATATGGAGTGCAACGCAAAGTGGAAATTGTGGAAGCTAGATCCCTTTTTGGGTCCTTTTTGGGTTTTGGGGATAATGTAATGGGAAAGGGATGTCAACCCGTGGGTTTACCCACGCTTAGGCCCACTTTTGTATGTATATATAGATGCCTAGGCCATATAGAGGAGTAGTGGATGATATATATATGTGATGTAGGCTAAGTGCCAAGGGTCAAATCTGTGTGATCAAGGCTTTGTGCATTTTGTGTAAGACTTGCATAGCCGAGTGCAGGTCCTTGTGAGAGACTGTAGAAGGTTTTGTGCTATAGTGCAAGGAAGAAGGATCTTGTGCATGGCAGAAATTACACAAATAATAGAATGAGGTGCAGTACAGGAGAGACTGAATCAGTTAATGACTATGGAAGAAGATCGGATCTTAGTAGGATTCCACCAAAAAGTTCAGAAAGCAAGGGACAAAGCTTGGCATGATAGACACATAAAGAAGAAAACTTTCAAGGAGATCTAGTATTGATGTATGACAACAAATTGTTTCAGCACCCCGGAAATATTAGAATGTATTGGTTAGGACCGTATGAGGTAAAATCTGTCACATATGGAGGAGTTGTACAGTTAAGAGATTTATCAGGTGCATAACTCAGAGGAATGATCAATGGGAGCCGACTGAAGCTCTACAAGGACAATTGACCACCCATCGCGTAGTAAAAAAAAGAAAAAAAAAGTTGTAATTAGTACCAACAGAGGCACAGTGCACCGGAGGAAGAAAAGGCATGCACACTTAGGAATACAAACTCGGTGAGGAGAAGAACAATGGTCATGTACAAAGGGAAAGAAGCGGGAAAAGGAAAGTTGGCAAAAGTGGTACGACAAGATAGTGGTAGGCAGAATTAAAGGACGGAAAGGATCGATGGGATGCCACATTAATCGCACCAACTAGAGGTGGAAAGGAAGAGTAATGGAAAGTATGAAACTGTCAGAGGTGCATTGAACCCATAATTAAGGAAGCATCCTCAACAAGCTTCATGTAAAGGCCATACAACACACGAACACGGGACCACATAGTCTATTTGAGAAAAGGGAATAGACAAAGAGAGAAATAGGTTAAGGAGCACATAGTCGATTTCACAGAAGTCACAGAGACCAGTCAAACCTAGAAAATGTTCAAAATTCATCGCCATGGCACCACCAAAGCAAGAAAAAGCGAGTCAGACTGCCAGAAAAAACAGAGTTCAGAATAGGTCACGAGTACATCTGGAAGAAGGCGAAAAACAACCACCAGAGATCATCAATATTTCTGAAATACCATCTCTAGACACAATACTGGTGAACCCTACACCTATACTGGAAGAAACCCAACAACCAGCATCAGAGGGCATGAATATAGATATACCCGTAGAAGTACAAGATCCGTAGAACCATGACACAAAAACCCTGAAGGATGTGCAACCAGAGAACACCGAAGAAACTATGAAAGTCAATGGAATGGAGCCAAATTTGGAAGCAACAGTTGAGCCAGACGAGTCTCAAATGACCATATCATACCACCCACTAGAAGGAACGGTCGAAGATGTCACAGGGTGGCCAGAATGGTATACTGAGGAACAACCAGAAGCTGCTGGAACTTCGAGCTATCCACCACCACCGAAGAAAGATAAGTTGCAGGTACCTAGGTCATCTCACAAGCAACCTCTTGCAGAAATCATTCTACCGCATATACCAGATGGGGTACAGGTAGGAATAGACCTGCTAGGTCATATATGGAAGCTCAAATACTCGGACCACAATGTAGAAAACGCAGACAAGTTTTTGGAACTTGCAAAGAGAGTGCCCATGGAGATGGTGGGCACAAATCGGGTTGGGGAACCGATGGATCAGCCACTCCAATGGGAAACAGGGTTGGAGAAGACAAGAATTTTAGGTTTGGTGGACCTACCACATTTTGGTCATGGGAAGTATGCAAGCAGTTGTGTCAAATAGTTGTTAGAAGTCACACATGGCAGAGACATTTGGTTGGATAATCTCATATCAATAAACGTAGATATTATTGCCAACATAATAGGATTGCCATCTTGGGGCATGGATCCCACGTTGTTTCTGGATGACAAAGCCAAGGAGAAGGCGCTAGCAGAAGAGATGAAGAAGAAGTATGGCACCGATAGGGGGACAAGAGGGATCATTATCAAGAGTATCAACGATGTTGTAACACAATTAGGTGTGAAAATCTTAGTCTGCAAGCTGCTGAGAAAATGCCGCAGGGAGGAAGTTCTAGCTAGGGTTGTTGCAGTTGCAGCTCAATGCGTAGAGGACACCAGAATGAGCTAGGCACCATATCTCTTGAACTTGTTCCTGCATGACTGCAAGGATGTGCAGGATCTAGGCACAAAGTTTCACTACTCATGCCTAATCATGTCAATAGCCTTCATGGGATGGAGAGAGCCAAGGTATGTAACTTTTTGTACAAGATCAAATCCAAACCAAGGAGAAAGATACTTATTGTTGAAAGATACATTGGATTCTAGGAACAAAAGGATGAATGGGTCCATATTTGAAGAATAACTACGTGATCTGCAGGAATCCATCTCCAACATGTGGAGGATCACACCAAAGTTTGTTGTGGGATATAGGGACATAGCCAACTTCAAGGCCACATGACATACAATGTGGATATAGGCGAGGAAGGATCCCGATAAATAATGGCTATAGATGCACTATTGTATCATAGAGGTTGACATCGACATGGTCATCGGTGAATGGGATGACGAGTAGAAAATTCTAGTCCTCACCCAAGACTTGTCGGAAAGAACAACAAAAGAAGAGGAAGGGTAGGGAAAACACAACCTCAGGAAATCCAAGTGCCCAAGAAATAAAGAATGGGCCAGGGAAAAACAACACAGACAAATGAAGGGTCAATAAATATAGGGACCAAGAACGAGAAGAAGGATAAGACACAACCAAGCAAAGAGCATCAGAAATAGGCCAAGGCCGTGCAAGGGACCACAACAAGTCCCAACCCATAAGAACCAGGTGGGAAATAAGAGGATAGTTGATCCGGATTTATGTAGGAACACCATGAAATACATAAATACACATAAATGCAGAGATGCAGCGAAAATAAGACTTCATTTCATTAATAACAAATGACTGAAATATGCTTACAGACATAATGTAAATAAACTAGCTAAGGCGCTGGTAGCTTATCTCTGAGAAGAGATGTGGCTGCTACT
>JZKD02S1861015.1:413170-425173 GCA_000966675.3 Picea glauca | reverse complement strand
CTCTTGAGGATCCTCCCCACCTACCATCCTGACGAAAATTCATTCCTAGATCAGAGAGTTGTTTTTATCTTGAGCAAGTAAAAACCAGTATGGTACTGGTTCGATGGAAGTTAACGCAACCACTCCAGGTCCCTTCCACCACATTTTTATTAGCAATCGTGGTCTCTTTTAGCACATCCCCTTTCCACGGTCATGCAACACATATTCATAACAAATTTACATTCATCAACCTTTTATACAAAGGTCCATGAAATCAAACATTTACACCTTTGAGTTTTCCATAGTTCTATGGCCAATATAGTTATATTTACAGACTGGGGGAAATAGGGTGTTACAATTCTCTCCCCCTTAAAGGAACATCGCCCTCGATGTTCTATCTATCAACATGATGTGTATGTATAGAAGTAAACAAAATCAGATGTGCATGTTTCATGGCATCTTCCATTTCCCACGTAGCTTCATTTGGGCCAAAGTGTTTCCATTGCACCTTGGCCTACGCAATGGTTCGGTTCCTGAGTGAGGTTTCCTTCCTGTCTAGTATGCATTGGGGTTCTGGCTAGAACTCTCCCTCCGAATCCACCTGGATCATAGGCCAGTCAATTATATGATTAGCATCATGTATATATTTCTTCAATAAGGAAACATGGAAAACATTATGTGCCTTTACTATGGGAGGAAGTGCTAGCCTATAGGATACAGGTCCCACTCTATCTAGAACTTCAAAAGGTCCACAATACCGAGGTGCCAACTTGGCACAAGATCCCATACTCAAGTAACTCTTTCTAGGCCTAAATATAAGATGGATGTGGTCTACTGTCTTGAATTCCCTAGGGGTTCTCTTTCCGTCGCCATAACTTTTCTGTCTATTCTGAGCGATTTTTAGATTTTTCTTTATCTGAATCACTTGTTGTTCCATTTATTTCAACATGTTGGGTCCAATTGAAATTTTGTTCAAGTATTTACTCCACTTGAATGGAGTGTTGCACGACCTACCATAGAGGACTTCGAAAGGGCTCATCTTTAGTGATTCTTGGTAGCCGTTTTTGTAGGAAAATTCCACCAGTGGCAGGTAATCTTCCCACTTTTTAGGTTGATGCATTACATGCATCCTTAGAATATCTTCTAATATTTGGTTCATTATTTCCATCTGTCTATCGGTTTGGGGATGATAAGTTGTTCTAAACAATAACTTGGTCTCCAGGCTAGCCATCAAGGATTTCCAAAAGTTTGAAGTAAATTTTGTGTCTCTGTCAGACACGATATCCTTAGGCATGCTATGTAGTCTGAATATCTCCTTCGTGAATATGTTGGCGATATATATTTCCTTGCAAGTCAATTTGACGGGGATAAAATGAGTGGACTTTCTCAATTTATCCACCACTACCATGATGGCGTCATTCTGCCTGGCCGATGTTGCTAATACGGTCATGAAATCCATGGAGATGGTCTCCCATTTCCATTCTGGGATTGGCAGAGGTTGTAATATTCCTGCTGGGTGTCGGTGTTCTACTTTAACTTGTTGGCATTCTATACATTTGGATAAATACTCAACTATGTCTTTCTTCAATCCAGGGCAATATAATTGTTTTCTGGTGGCAGTGACCATCTTATGGTATCCTGGGTGACCAATATATGGTGTTTTATGTAGTTCATCCATTAAGAACCTCTTCAAGTCATCACAATCTAGAATATACAATCTGTTTATGTAAGTTAGCAGACCTCCATCTAGCATCTGGCAGCCTTCATACTTTATTCTTGCGGGTTCTTGCTCCAAGTATGAGGTCATGGTTTGGAAAAATGTGTCTATTTCTTATGCATTCCTGACTCTTTCCTTGACATTCGTCTCACAGGTGCTCACCACTGCCAGGAAAATTGTTTTCATACTTCTGCTAAGGGAATCAACCACCTTATTTTCCTTTCCTTTTATAAGTTTGATTTCAAAATAAAACTCGATAAGGAGGGCCATTCACCTAGCTTGTCTAGCATTGAGTTTTTGTTTGTTAAATAGGTGTCACAATCCACAATGGTCTGTCATAAGTACAAATTTCCTACCTAGGAGGTAATGCCTCCACATTTTTAAGGCGTGCACTATGGTAGCCAACTCTAGATAGTGGGTCACATAGTTGACTTCATGCTCATTCAATTTTTGGGATTCATAGTAGACTACGCTTCCTTATTGCATAAGGACTCCTCCGAGCCCTTCCTTGCAGCCATATGTGCACACGAGGAAAACATTTTCGGGATCGATGATCTTCAACATGGGTGCATGTGTCAGAAGGTATTTCAAGGATTGAAATCTTTCTTCACATTCTTGTGTTGACATGAATTTAGCTCCCTTCTTCTGGAACGTAGTGATTGGACAACCAATCTTGGAGAATCCTTTATAAATCTCCTATAGTATACTGCTAAGCCCATAAAGGATCTGATATCTGAAACGTCCTTTGGGGTAGGCCATTCCATGATAGACCTGATCTTGTTAGGGTATACTGCTACCCCTTCTTCAGATATGACATGGCCCAAGTAATGTATTTTCTTCTGGAAAAAATCACACTCGCTAAATTTGGCATAGAGCCGATGTTCTCTTAGCACTTGAAGAACAAGTCTAAGATGTTTCTCATGTTCCTCTCTATTCTTGGAGTAGATTAATACATCGTCAATAAAAACCAGTACAAATTTGTCTAGGAATTTGCTGAGCACATTGTTCATTAAGAACATAAAAGTGGCAGGGGCATTGGTTAATCCAAATGGTACTACCACAAACTAGTAGTGACCATATCTTATCCTGAAGGTGGTTTTTTGGATGTCTTCACCCTTGATTTTGACTTGATGGTATCCAGATCTCAAGTCAATCTTTGAGAAGATGGAAGCACCTCCTAATTGATCAAACAAGTCATCAATCCTGGGTCAGGGGTACTTGTTCTTTATGGTTACCTTATTGAGTTGTCTATAATCTATGCACAGTTGGAGGGTACCATCTTTCTTCTTCACAAATAGGACTGGTGCTCCCCATGGAGACACACTGGGCTAGATATAGCCTTTGTCCATCATTCCATCATTTCTTTTAGTTGTAATTTAAGCTCAACTAGCTCGAGTGTGCTCATCCTGTAGGGTGTCCTAGACACTGGCACCGCTCCTGGTGCAAGTTCTATCGAGAAGTCAATGTCCCTTCTCAGAGGTATACCTGGAACCTCTCTCGGAAACACATCTCTATATTCTCTTAGTATGGGGTGGTCTTCGAGGCTTGGTATTTCATCCTCAACTGATTTCAACACCTGTATCACATATAGTGGACATCCCTTTTTGCAATACTTTCTCATTTGAAGGGCTGATATTCATTTCACCAAGACAGGTTTTTGGATCTCTTGAAGGGTTATCCTTCTTCCTTATTTACTTACACATTCTAAGGTTTTATGGTAACAATCCAGTCTGGCTTTATATGTGTCTAGCCAGTCCATACAAATCAATAGGTTATATGATCCTAGGGGTAGTATGTTAAGGGTTGCTTGGGTGGGGAATTCAACCATAGTGAATTGGAAAGCTGGTATGACCTCTGCTACCTTTCTTTTGGTGCCAGTGGGTAACTGTACCAACCATGGATTGGCATGTTTATGTGGCTGTAATTTACAATTATCAACAACCTAAAGAGCTATATAACTCAAATTTGAACCAGGGTCAATTAGAATAGACACTAGATGGTTGGTGATCATACCTTCCATGTCCACCACTGAAGCTTGGTGGTCGGCTTGTTTATTATCCACGGTTGCATAAATTTATGGCATACTCCTGGCCACATCATTGATGGTGGTAGCCTCTTAGATGTTGTAAATTCTCCTACTATTTTTTTTTTGATGCAGACAATCCATCAATAGATGTTCTTCTCCACAACCCCAACATTTCAAGGGTTCTTTCTTTGGGTTATCAGTCTTTCCTGGGGTTGATCCAAAAGGTTTATTTCTGCTTTGGGAGGGGAAATTCTGTTGGTGTACAATTTGAGTCAGAAATCTCATCCTTGAATCCTTTTTATAGTTTTTAAATATTGGGGATTTAAACCCCTTTTCAGGAATCCCAAACTATTCTTATGCTTCCAACCTTTGCAAGGTTTTGTCCAAAGCCCAAACTATTCATAAAAATATCTTGCCTTTCAGATAGTGTCTTCTAGGGACCTCAGCTCATCAAAATCAATCCTGTTCTGATAGTCCTTAGGTAGCCCACTAATGAATCGTTGCACCTTTGCCTTTTCTTCTTTTATGTAGGGTACATACCTCAGCAACTCAAGGAATCTACTGACATATTCCTTTATGGTGAGTTTCCCTAGCTTGATTTCATAGAATTCTTTAGTCTTTTCATCAAAATACTTTTCCGACATATACTTCTTCCTGAAGTATTTTTCAAACCATTCCCAAGATAGGTATTCTTCATGAATCCCTTTCACATTCTTAAGGTCTTCCCACCAAATGGAAGCCTTTCCACTCAGGTTGAAAGTGCTACTCGGGCCTTCAAGTTTTCTGAGAAGTCATGGACTCTGAAATACTTCTTTAGTCCAAGTAGTTAGGCCTCCGCTTCCTCTCCCCTCTTTACCTCACCGTCGAAAGAGGGTGGTTTGGCCTTCTTGAATTCTTCGATATTATGACTTTTGGAATTCTTTCGTTTCTTCTGTTTTCTTCGGGAATGTGAACTAGTTCTGCTACTAGAAGATCCCTTTGAGTCACCAGTTTCCTTTTCAGAGGAATCGTCTGATGCTTTTCCCCTATATCCGGGGTGGACCTTTCTCAAGGTGCTCTTCCCAGTGTGGCCACTTAAAAGACCACATTTTCGTACCTCAGGTGGACTTCGAATCCTCTTTGTCTATCGTCGGTCCATGTGATTGGTGTCAGGTCCATGCTACAGTTGTCTTTGTATGTCAAATAAACTTTGCAACAAGACTACATTAATTTTCATTTGCTTCTCTTTCTCTTTTATCAACCTCTCGTTGTCGGCCTTGCAGCTTTGTAGTTCGAGCATGAGACTCTTCACAGTCTCAGCTAGATTCGGAGGGGTCTTTACTACCCTCCTTTTGTCAGACTCTTCTTCTCTATTGTGGGATGGCACATCACCATTCTATACATCTACATTTTCTCTCGGTTGATCATCCACTTGAATCCAGACAAAAAACTTTTTGTTAGCCAAAATTATATTCGTTCACAACCAACACTTAATTCACATTTCTTAATTTCCTACACACACAACAATAATGCATATACACACGGCAGTAGGTTGTCATTCTTTCTATAATAAGGGGTTAACCAGCCTCTTAGGAAGGGAGTAAGGTAAGATGTCGGGCCTCTTAATGTGCTCGTCCATGAGCCCAAACAGGCCAAGTGTTGTAACCATGCTCTAATACCAATTTGTAACACCCCCACGCTTTGATCGAGAACTAAATAAACTTTTCTCGTTCGAGAGCCGGATTAGGTCTTCGATTTCCTACTAAAATCAAGATATCTGATCCAAAATACCTATTGAAACCCCATCAATGTGAACATGCACAAGGTGCGAGCTTCACCTATGTGACCATAGGCTATGACCACATGCCTATAAAAAGGCACTTTGTATTTCGGGACTTCAAAACTTCTGCAGGCGAGTCAATCCTGAGTCTTGTTTCTCGAATCCCCGACCTCCAGCTTCTCTCCAAGGCAATATCTATGGTCCTGTTCTATCCCCTCGATCGACGACTGTGATCGTGTCACGATTTCACATATCAGAATAATGAACGTGAGCCAGCTCTGACTCTCTATTCCCCAAATTCCTGATATTTGGTAGTTCCTCCCTTAAACTTCCACCCACATGACCATTCGTCATGACCGGGGGCTTAATATTCCAAACTTGTCATGACTTCACATTCCGTGAAGTTGAAACACAACCAATTCCTATCTTTCTAAATCCCAAACCATGCCCAGATCAACGGTCATGGTTCTCCTGTGACCTGACGGTTCAGATCAAGTTGTGAGTTCGAGTCTCGCGAGTTCACAAAACTCTACCCTTTGACTTCCTTTAGTAGCAAGTCAACAAAGTGTTGATCCTTTTCCACATGTCCTCTACCGATGGATGGTTTTGATCACTTCGGGATTTTCAGGACTTTGACGAGTCCATTCTCCCGCCTACACAAGGGTTAATATTGACGGTCTAGGTAGCTCCCTATAGATCCTAGGATCTATGATCCCGGTTCCATCACTACTTGCAAAGACTGAAGGGGTTGAGGTGTTAACACCTGCACTCCCCTCTAGATCCATTGGTCTTGATAGATCTAGGATGCTTCCAAAAGGATCTCATTAGTTCATCTACCAAACAAAAGGATACTCCATTTCGATAATTAGACTCACTATCCTTTTTGAACTTGGGTCACAAAATTCAACCTCTCGGAGCTTCAAATTCCCATGACTCTAAAACCTTAGAGAGATAACTCCTTCTTGCGTAGGGTTTCTAGACCCAGGTTGCATGAACCTTCAGATGGTTCTTTGGAAATTATCCGTAATCTTAGTCGGGTTTCTGGATAAGGGCTTGGGTGCCTTTCAAAGTCCCTAGGCTACTGATCTGAATGAAGTGCCTTCCTAACTCACTGAGTTATGATCTATGACACCAGGGCAGGGTAACCTCGTGGGTTTACCATAGCGGTATCCATACCGAGGAGCTTACTCTGACTCTGAGACATGATGCAATTCTCTGGGGAAGGTGCTTCCAAGGGATTAAACTAGAACACCAAGAGAATCAGGTAGATGGGATGATTCTCAGTGGAACAGACTCATGCTCTAGACTTACTCAATGTATATAGAAACCAACTGTGGAATATAATTATACACATGCATTCATTATCTCCAATCTAAAATACAAGGAAATCATAGCATACAAAAACCATTTATGGGTGTATAAACATGATCATGTATCCATGATATTCAATTCAAAATACAAGGCATAAAACACTTATTAGAACCACAAGGCGTGATGTGACTGCTGAGAGGGGTGTTCATTTCCACCCTACCATAGGCTCAGTCACTCCCAATGGATTTATCACTAGCCACCCCCAAGCTTAGACCACGATGCTATGAGATTCAATATCTTACTTCCAACTCAATGGAAGTTAGGGATGAAGGTTACTCTCCTTCTCCCTATATGGAAAAATAGACGAGGATGAAGTTTACTCTCCTTCTTCTATGTTCAGAACTCCTTCTGATTCCTATGTTTTAGTTTTTCTCTATGATCCTTTTGCTGCCTCCCCTCTTTGTCCCCCCCCCCACACTTCCTTTCTTGCATCCCCCTACAAGATTGTGTGTGGCGCAAATTTTTCTTTTGTCTGTGTTCAGGTCTGAGAGATTTACAGATGGGTGGTCTGCCCCATCCCCTCATTAAATCTTGAGCAGCCCCCCCACCTACCATCCTGACAGAGATTCATTCCTGGGTCAGAGAGTTGTTTTGGTCTTGAGCAAGTAAAAAATAGTATGGTTCTGGTTCGATGGAAGTTAACACAACTGCTCTAGGTCCCTTCCACCACCTTTTCATTAGCAATTGTGGTCTCTTTTAGCACATCCCCTTTCCAGCAGTCATGCAACACATGTTCTTAAAAAAATTACATTCATCGACCTTTTATACAAAGGTCCATCGAATCAAACATTTACACCTTTGAGTTTGCCATAGTTCTCTGTCCAATATAGTAATATTTACAGACTGGGGGAAATAGGTTGTTACAGCCTATAAATCACAAAATCTTACCATGAGCTCTATTCCTTTAATTCTAGAAAAGTTCAATGTCTAGGAGTTATCAAAGATTTGGTAGTGACTTTGTTCTAGTTGCCCATGAAGAGTGTGGTCATGGACATTGTGGTAGCTGATGTTCCCCCCAAGTTTGGCATATTGTTGTCAATATCTTGGATAAAAAGACTTGGGGAAAACTTGCAAATGAACCTCACCTATGCTACTATCCAAATGTTTGGGGGGGGAGCATAGAAGACTGTACAAAGAAGCTCAATTGGCCTATATCATTAGTGATGAAACTAACCCCACAAACCATCCTATCTTTTCCCTTGACACTGATATGGGATCTAGTATATTGCAACTCACTAATGCTCCTGAGCCTCCTCTTAAACTTAGAGAACAACCTGTTGCTTTTCATGAAGTTTTTTCCCCCACCACCTCTATTTGGAAAAATTTCTTTGATGGAGCCTTTTCTAGGGAGGGTGCAGGTGTTGGAATGGTGTTTATCTCACCAACTCAAGAGACCATACCCCTGTCCTAAAAATTAGAATTTGAAACTACCAATAATGTGGCAGAGTATGAGGCTCTTGTGTTGGGTTTGAGGGCTGCGAAAGACATGGGAATCAAAGAAATATTTGTATTTGGGGATGTCGAGTTGGTTTTAAAACAAATCAGAAATCTCTACCAAGCTAAGCATCCGAGGTTGAGATCTTATAGGAATGAAATTTGGGATTTAATAGATTGATTTTTCTTGGCTTTCAATATTTCATTCATTCCTAGAGAGGAGCATACAATGGTTGATTCTTTATCTGTTTCAAGAAGTAATTTCAAAGTTCTCTTGACACCTAATCTTAGGTACGATATAGAAGTAAAATACAGACCCTCTATACCAGATAATGACAAGAATTGGAAGGTATTTGAGGATGATATTGAGATCAAAAGATTCCTAGAGACAGTTGATGAATTTTCTGCACTACAAATAGACCAGGACCATGAACCTGAAAGTAGCTTACATACTGATGTATTTTTAAAGAAAATTGCTAATCATCACATTGTGCAGTTACCAAGCAATCACATTCCAAAGGGACTAGTCCCTTTGGAGAGAATTTTTTACAATAATGATGTGGCAGTGGAAGCTAAGAGGTCAATTGATGATGTTGACATATTTAAATGCAATATTGGTACAGAGAAAAATCCTAAGTTTGTCAAGATGTCAAGCAACCTGTCAAGGGAGTAGAGGGCCGAGTATGCTGAGATTTTGAAGCAACTTTCTGATGTGTTCGCCTGGACATACGAAGGTCTTAGAACATATGAAACATACATCATTGAGCATAAGATCCCATTGAAAGAAGAGGCCAATCCATTTAGGCAGAAGTTGAGACAGATCAATCCTATGTTGTTGCCTATCATGGAGAAAGAGGTAAAGAAGCTGCTGGATGCCTAGATCATTGTGCCTTTGAGGTATTCAGAGTGGGTGGCCAACTTGGTCCCAGTAAGAAAAAAAAGCAGGGAAATCAGACTTTGTGTCGATTTCAGAAACCTAAACAGAAGCTCAAAGAAGGATAATTACCCCTTGCCAAAGATGGAGCACGTACTACAAAGGGTAACATGAGCATCCAATATTTCCATGATTGATGGTTTCTCTAGCTACAATCAGATTTATTTCCTTCCCGAGAACAGAGAAAAGACAACCTTCACCACTCCTTGGGGTACATTTATGTATGCCAAAATGCCCTTTGGACTGATGAATGCAGGGGAAACCTTTCAGCAAGCCATGGATATCTCTTTCAATGGAGAAAGGGACAAGTTCATGGTCATCTATCTGGATGACATCATAGTCTTCTCCAAGTTTAATAAAGAGCATTGTGAGCATTTAAAAAGGGTTTTCCTGAAATGCAGGAAGTTTGGTCTCTCCTTAAATCCCAAGAAGTCTTTGTTTTCCATGAAGGAGGAAAATTTTCTAGGTCACATAGTATCAGCTAGGGGAGTCAGGATCGATCCCAACAGAGTTGAAGATATCCAAACCTTGTCACTCCTGAGATCCAGGAAAGAAGTCCAGTCTTTCCTAGGAAAAATTAATTTTCTGAGGAGGTTTGTTTCCAACTTTGAGGAGATGGTAAAGATTATAACAACCATGTTGAGGAAGGAAAATAAAGTTAAATGGACTGCAGAGTCTCGAAATTCCTTTGAGCAGATAAATAAATACTTGACTGAAGCTCTCGTTCTTATCAGTCCTGATTACTCAAAGGATTTCCTTATTTTCTCATTTTCTTCATTTGATACTGTGGCAGCTATTTTGTTGCAGAAAAATGTTGAAGGGTTGGAGCAGCCCATTTATTTTTTTAGTCGGGCATTGAGAGATACAGAGATCAAATATGACATCATGGAGAAGCAGGCATATGCCTTTGTGAAAGCTCTCAAAGCTTTCAGATTCTATGTCCTACAATAAAAAATCATTGTGTATGTCCCTTCATCCGTCGTGAAGGAAATCCTCATTTATCCATACATAGACGGAAGGAGGGGCCAACAGATTGCCACAATCTTTGAATTTGACCTGGAGATAAAGCCCACAAAATTGATCAAAGGTCAAGGTTTGGCCAAGTTACTGGCTGAAGCGAATTTCAAATCTTTGAGGGTAAGCTTCATCGAAGAATGCTCAGAAAATCAACAGGCCAAACTATTTGATACAAATGCTCAGGAAGACCCCCCAATAACAGAATGTTCTTGGTATAAGGATGCCATATATTTTATACATAAATTGTGGCACCTCGATGGCTTGCAAAGGAACAAGGCAAGAGCTTTGAAGCTCAGAGAAATTAGATATTACCTTATTAATCAATTTTTATATTGGAAAGACCCCCTGGGGGTGCTTCTGAGATGTCTGGACCCACAGGAGGCCCAAAAGGTTATGTTTGATTTTCATGACAACTTGTGTGGAGGGAATCACTTCTAGAAAACCACATCCTACAAAATTCTCAGGGATGGGTACTACTGGCCAACTCTATTCACTAATGTCTATGCAAAATTCAGGGCTTGCATCAAATTCTAGAAATTCTCTGGGAAGAAATATCTCAAATCCTTGCCATTAAATCCTATGGTTGCTTCAGGACCCTTCCAGTAGTGGGGCATAGATTTCATTGGAGAAATTCATCCTACCTCCAGTGGTCAACACAGGTGGATCCTGACTACCATAGATTATTTTACCAAGTGGATAGAAGCTGTCCCTACAAGGAGTGCCTCCCACAAGGTAATCATTGGATTCTTGGAGGACATCATCACAAGATTCGACTGCCTAAACAAGATTGTCACTGATAATGCAACATCTTGCAAGGCAAAATCATTGATCCAATTATGCGAGTAGTTTGGGATAAAATTGATTCACTCTACCCCATACTATCCTCAAGGAAATGGTTTAGTAGAGTCCTCTAACAAAATCCTAATAAAGATCATCAAAAGACTGTTAGAGGACAACAAGAAAGCATGGGATTCAAAGATCAATTTTTCTTTGTGGGCCGACAGGGTGACAACAAAGATATCTCTGGGTGTCTCTCCTTTTTAGCTTGTTTATAGAGTCAAAGAAATCTTTCCTACTCAACTTGCCCTGCCTATGGTGAAATTCCTTCAGCACTGCCAAGGTGAGCCTGATGACATGATCATAAGAATACATTAGCTAGTAGAAGTCCAATAAGCTAGAGAGCAGGTGATGGACAAAGCACATGACTGACAATATAAGATTAAGCAAGCCTTTGACAGGAAGGTTAGAAAAGAGGATTTCTAGCTAGGATATCTGGTACTAAAATGGGATGCTCCCAAGCAGGACAAGGGCATACATGGTAATTTTGAAACCCTCTAGATTGGACCTTTCAAAAATTTTGAGTTATTTCCAAATAATACTTATAGGTTGCAGAATTTGGAGGGTGATGAAGTTTCTAGTAGCCCTGTAAATGGGCATTTTCTGAAAAAGTTCTTCAGTTGAGCCACATTTGGCTCCCATGTTTTTGTAAATAGTGTTTTCCTCATTGTTTTCGGTTTTATAGGTGACTCCATAACCCAATAGTAAGGAACTGAAGTTGCAGGAGAGTTCTTAGAGCCTCGTAGGGAGGAATCTATCCCCCATGGAGCTTAATGTTATCACATATGTTGGTAAGGGGGTGTTTTTCCCTTCAAAATGGGCACCACAACAAAGAATGACAAGAAGCGGGCTAAAACCCCACTTATCCTAAGTTTTTGTGACCGGGTGCATTATTTTAAGATGTGCATAGGTCTGAGTGGCTAATATTT
>JZKD02S1861015.1:393286-413120 GCA_000966675.3 Picea glauca | reverse complement strand
TCCCTTCACCACCACACCCTTTGTCCCCACCACATCATTTCCACGTCCTTCCACCTGACCATTGAACATGTGTTGTATCCTGTTGAAGTTGTACTAGTCCCCTGCTCGTTCCTCCTCATCAACATATGTGGTCGTCGGCCAGTCTTCCCTGTATGCATCCAATAAGGAACAAAAGGTGAAGGAAATACAACCACGTCTTCAATCACAGGCGTTGACTCTGCTCACTCAGATCTCGATGAAGTAGTTAATGTAAATGTGGAAGGTGGGTGAGACATCGTCTCCTTCCATAAATATAAGGCCAGAAAGGGACAAAGCACAGAGGTAGGTTGTCAGTTTGAACTGACAGAGATCACGTTCGACAGGAGACTGCATGGGCAATCTGACCAACGTCTGCATGCGCAACCTGACAGAGAAGCTCATCAATGCAAATCCTTGAATGTATGACGTGATCACGTTTTAGGCAGCCCGAGCCAGTTCTAAGTATATGTAGGCATTTTTTCCATTTTGTTAGGGTGGATGGTTGAGCTAGGCTCCTATATTGTAATTTTTGATGAAGCATTGGTTCCTCTAGTTATGCATCGGCACTTGAGACTTCTTGTTTAATGAAATTCAGCCTCTTTCCATCTCTTTGTAAACACTGTGTTAGAAAACTCGAAATTGGAGGATCCAGTGGAGGGTATTCATGTTGTTTTGATGGATGTTTGATCATAGAAATATTATCACTAGTTTTAAGCAGTTTTTTGTGTTGTATTTTCCCTCTCACGCTGAGTAGCTCGGAATTGGAGGATCCAGTTGAACTGTTATAGTAGCATCGTGATGTAGGTTTGATTGTTGTGCTGCTGTAACTATTTCATTTAGGCACATTTCAGTGTCCTATTTCTCTTCTTCGAGTTGCTGGAAGGTTGGATGCCCATAGCAGTCTCATTCACCCTTCTCATCAAGTCTTTCTTCTACTCATTTTAATATCAACTTACTTACGGAAGTTAAATCAAGACCTCACTTGTTCATGCATAGCCTGGTCTAGGATCCTGAGTTAAATAGATACTCTCTTGGGTCTGCGCCCATTCGACCACCCTTCATTCATTCATTCATGACATATAAAACTGATGGGTATCAGGCTTACCTCTGTTGCAATCCAGAGGTGACTTATGGTGCTAATAGAAAGTGATACTTTATTGGAATGTGCTTTGTCTTGGAGTGCATCACCAAGTTATTACAAATACTAATGGCGCTTGTATTATCAAAATAGATTGGAACGGGCTCATCATACTCAATTTGTATATCTTTCAGAGTTTGTTTCATCCATACAACCTATGTACAACATGTTGTTGCAATATACTTTGCCTCGGCTGTAGATAAGGATATTGATGATTGTTTCTTGCTTAACCACAATACTAAACACTCACCCAAGTAGAACGTTGCTCCATTGGTGCTTCATCAATCATCAATCATCAATGAAACCTTCCCAATCTACATCTTTGTAGGAATTAAGTGATAAATCCTTTCTTCTTGGATACTATAATCCAAACTCTTTTGTTCCTTTGAGATATCTAAAAATCCTCTTCACTTCTAATACATGTGATTCCTTTGGTGCTGCTTGAAATCGTGCTACTTGTCCAACTTCCTGCATTACATCTGGTCTGGATGTTGTCACATATAGTAAGCTACCAATCATTGATTTGTATTTCCTCTGGTCTATAGACTTTGAATCATCATATTTTCTCAACTTGCAACTGGTTTGCATAGGAGTGGTAACTGGTTTGCAATCTTCCATTCCAAACCTCTTTAACATTTCTCTGATATACTTAGTTTGAGAAATACATATTCCTTAGTTTCTTTCACGTATCTGAACACCCAGAAATAATGATAGTTCTCCAAGTAATGACATTTCAAATTCATTATGCATATCCTTTGCAAATTTTTGGCTTAACCTGTCATCAATACTTCCAAAAATAATATTATCAGCATAAAATTCAATTAATAAAATACTATCTTGAGTTACCTTGATGTGGAGGTTGTTGTCTGCACTTCCTTTTCTGAACCCTCCCTATTGTAGATATTTATCCAATCTAGAGTACCATGCTCTAGGAGCATGTTTTAGACCAAACAATTCCTTCTTCAATTTACACACATAATCTGCGTTCTCTGACAACTGAAATTCTTCTGGTTGTTCAATGTAGACTTCTTCTTCAAGTTCCCCATTCAGAAAAGTTGATTTCACGTCCATCTAATACACTTTAATATTCTTGGAGCATGCATAAGCTAGGAGCTATCAGATTGATTCCATTCTATAAATTGGAGCAAATGTCTCTTTAAAGTCGGTTCCTTCAACCTATGCATATCCTTTACATACCAATCTATCTTTGTTCCTTGTAACCTGTCCATCTTCATTCAATTTATTTCTGAATACCCACTTTGTGTCAATCACATTCTTATTCTTTGGTCTTGGAACCAATTCCCAAGTTTCATTATCCTCTATTTGATCCAATTCTTCATCCATGGCCTTATTCCAAAATTCATCCTTGTTGGCCTCTTCAAAACTTTTGGTTCAATTGTAGATGAGAGTGTTAGGTGTATTTGTTTTGGTGAAAGGATTCTTCTTCTAGTCTCATCTCTTGCATATTTGTTTTCGATAATCTAATCTGAAAGATTATTCTTCTATACTCATTTGTTGGGTGTCTTTGAAGGCACTTGTTGAACTTGCTCTTCTATTTCTGTCTGATCCTCTTCTTATTCCCCTTCTACTTCTTCTTCGTAAAGTTGTTCCATTGATTCATTTTCTTCTTCCTTTAATTCATGTCCACCTGTTTCATCAATTGTTACATTGATGCTTTCCACAAATTTGTTCAACCTCAAATTGTAACACTTGTATGCTTTCCTTGTACTTGAGTAACCAACAAGTACTCCTTTGTCCACACGAGAGTCAAACTTTCCTATTCTTCCATCTTTGTTTTTGATGTAGCATTTTCTTCCAAATACTCTGAAGTGTTTCACATTTGCTAGTATTCCTTTCCATAGCTCATAGGGAGTTTTGTCAGTGTTGTTTCTGAGCATTACTCTATTTTGAATGTGAATCGTTGTATGCACTACATGTTTCTAAAATATATCTATCAATTTGGAATCCATTAACATTGTTCAATCCATTTCATGTACTGTCAGGTTCTTTCTTTCAACAACTCCATTTTGTCGAGGTGTCCTAGCAACGAAGAATTGTCTTTTTATTACATGCTTGTTGCAGTAGTCCATAAATTATTTTGAAGTGAACTCTTGTCCATTATCAGATCTCAAACATTTGATTTTTGAATCCATTTCATTTTCAACCATTTCCTTGTAGACCTTGAAGTTTTCAAAAGCTTCTGACTTATTCCTGAGAAAGCAAACTGCAATCATTCTTGTATAATCATTAACTAATAACATAAATTATTTCTCACCTTTTAAACCATTTGTTGTAGTTGGTCCAACTATATCAGTATGCACAATTTCCAATGGTCTTGTCGTTGAATATTCTTTTGATTTAAACCTGGTCTTTGTTTGCTTTCCTTGTTGACAATACTTGCATAAAGTGTTGGTTGGTTTCATAATCTGGGGAATTTCTCTAACTACTTCATTTTTTCTGACTTTGACAAGGTTATCAAAGTGTATGTGACCCATTCTTCTGTTCTATAGCCAACTTTCATATTCTTTTCCTAGACAACACTTTTCATTTCCAATTTCACTTAGTACATATATGTTGCTTGAAGTTCTTGCAACTGTTGCAATCAATTTTCCTGAACCTTGTTTTCTTATCTCACAGTTTTGTGAATTGAAAGTAACTTTATGACCTTGGTCACAAATTTGACTCACACTTAGAATATTATGTTTCATATCTTCTACTAGTAGAACATTTTTTTCCTTGGTATTCTTCTTTTGCAATTCTGACTGTGCATTTTCCAATGATTTTAGCTAAATCATCATTTCTGAAGGAGACTGATCCATCTCTTTCCTTTTTTAATGTAAGAAACTTGTTTTTATCACTTGCCATGTTTTTTGAACAACTACTGTCAACATACCAACCATGTTTCTTCTGCTTATCTTGTAAAGCGAGTGTGCATTCTTCATTTCCATATTGATTATGCTTTCTTATCCATGTTCTCTTCTAAGGTTCTTGTCTGTGATTGTTGTTGTTTTGTTGTGGTTCTCTAGGAGGAACTGTCATTCTGCAATCTTTGGCCATGTGTCCAAAGTTATTACACGTGTATCATTCCACTTCAGTGCTCAATGATTCAAACATGTTGTAACTTCTTCTCTGTGTTTCACTAGGCCTTCTTGGATAACCCTTTTTTGTATGGCTTTCAAAATTGTTTATGTTCTTGTTGTTAGCTCTGCAATTCGTAGCTTTATGTCCAAAATTATTACATGCATAACATAAACCAAAAAACATAGTTTGATACCTGGGAGTTGAAGATTGTCTGCAAGGATTTTCTCTTTTGAATCCTTCTTCTTCCCAAGTGTTATCTATCGGTTTTTTATTCTGAAATTTGAATATTCTCGGTGGAGTAGTACCCCTATAATATTCCTTGTAGATCTTCCTATACCCTTTGATTCTTTCTGCATAGCTTTTTGGATATGTTTCTTGATCTGTTGTTTTGGAGCTTGATCCCTTTTCTGTCTGATTGTATCCAAGTCCAGGCTTGTCATGATGACGTTTTTAACTATTGATAATGTCATCCAAAACTTTTGAGTTGTTTTGCATATTTTTATTTTGAAGATCCATTCTTAATGTGACAATCTCTGCTTCCAAATTTCCAATGATCATGTCTCTTTATTCTATTTTTTCTTTGAGTGCTTCTTCAACTCTTTTATCTTCTTCTATTTGAACCTTCAAATTTGTGATCATTTGTTCTAGTTCATAAGGGTCTTCTTTCTTGTCTAGTTCTGCTTGTAGCTTCTTGTTTTTCTTCTTTTCTCTTCTTATAACTTCTATGGAATACAACAAATTTTCTCGGTAGTCAACTTATGCCTCTTCATATTCTTATTCTGCCTCTTCATATTCTTCTTCTTTGTCTTCTTTTTTAGAGTCTTCTACTTCCATGAATAGAACTCTTTATGTCTCACTTTCACTGGCTTCATCTTCATCTGATGATGAGATGTCTTCTTTGGTGCATAAGCTTTTCTTAAAAACTTTCTTTATGGTTCTTTTTTCTTTATATGTTTGTTTTCTATATGAGTAATATTCATCATTCCTTTTCTTTTTCTTATGAGGACATTTGTTAGCAAAATAACCAATACCATCACAATTAAAACAAATCAAAGGAAGCTTATCTTTATATATGTCATTGGTTCCCTTGTTCAATCTTCTGACAAAGTTGGTCATTTCTTCATCATCTTAAGAGATGTCATTGTTGCTGCTATGCTCTTTTTCCTTTTGCTTTGACCATTTGGATGCTTTGAAAGCTACTTCTTTTATATATGTATTTTCCTATTCATTTCTCATTTCATATGCTGTGAAGATTCCATGTAGTTTGTCCATGCTTATTGAGTCTAGATCTGCTCTTTCTTCTAGTGTTGATATATTAGGATCAAATCTCATGGGGAGAGATATTAGTACCTTTTGAACAATTACAGATTCTTTAATTTCTTCTCCCAGTCCTATGATTGCATTTACTATTTCATCGACTCATAAGAAGTAAGATGCAATATCCTCATCTTCCTTCATCTTTAGTTGTTCGAACTAACCTTTGTAAGTTTGAAGCTTTTTTTCTTTGACTTTTGAATCTCCTTCATAAATATTTTGAAGCTTGTCCCAAATCTCTTTAGCGAATTTACAATGTATAACTTTGGTGTAAATTGATTGACAAAGACCATTCAAAAGTGAATTTGTGGCTTTGGAATTATTTTTCCTAAGTTTTATTGCTCTTTCATTTGTCGGCGGAACTGTTGGTTCTTTGTATCCATCTACAACTGATTGCCAAATTTCAAATCCTTGTGTCTATATATATGTTTTCATCCTTCTGCTCCAAAATGCATACTTATGTCCATCAAATTGTGGTATTCCATTTTTATACGTGTTGTTTCTCTCCATGATCTACCTTTCAGTGGTTAAATTGATTTTTGAAGGAACCTACTCTGATACCAATTATTGGATTACTGAGAGGGGGGGGTAAATCAATAATAGAGAAATTTAATCATTTTTAACCATATAATGAAAGTGTTATATCAATGTAGATTTATGATTCAATAATTACAGAGTAAATAAACAATGAACAAATGAGCAATCATACACATACACAATACACCAGTGCTTTTACATGGAAACCCAAAGTAGGAGAAAATCATGAAATGTTTTTTCTTTTATGTCTTGAAGAATTACATTCATTGGAAGCACCAACTTCCTTTGTTTTTTGGCTGCAACTGGAAGGAGGCTCCAACCCCCTATTTTCTCAGGCTACAACCTGAGGGAATCTCCAGCTCCCCAATTCTTTGGCTACAACCAGAAGGAGGATGCAACCCCCTAAGTTCTCCGACTACAACCGAAAGGTGGCTAAAACCACCTGTCCTTGCCCCATTCAACCACCCTGAAATATAAATGCCAAATGTAGACAACATGTCACTGCCACTGAATGAACCATTGCCACTGTCAACCTATACCAATAACATGTAACAAATTGTACCAATCAACCTGCACCAAACAACATGTACCAATAATCTAAACCAACATGTACCATGCATCAACCATGCATCAACCTTGACTCATCAATATGCACCAACATCGTCAACTATACACCTTATCTATGTGCCAAATCATCAAATATACACCTCCTGTATGTGCCAACTCATCAACTACTTGTCTCAACCATGTACCCAACATGTACCTCAACCATATACAAAAGACATACACAATTATAACCATCAAAAGTTATCTGAGAATTCATCAATCTATCCATAAAACAAATACCATAAACCCTTACATAAAACCATATGCCACAACCTCATAGTTATTTAGCCTCAAGCTAAACCAACAACTTTAGCAACACATCACAACCAAAATACCGATACCCATATGCCAAATACCAACAACAAGATACCAACTGTATCCCTCAACAAATCTGATATATGCAGCAATATTGAACATCCAATACCATCTCAAGAGATAAACCATAGCTCACAAAACATACCTCAAACAAGATGTGCCATATCTCTCATAAATATACCCCAACCATGTTGTTGCCGAGATTTTTCTGCCACACTTTTTTCTATCGCGATTTTTCTACCGTGATGTTTCTACTGCACTTTTTTGGCCGCACTTTTTCTGCCGCGATTTTTCTATCGCACTTTTTCCGCCACAGTTTTCTTGCCACCTTTTTCTGTCTCAGTTTTCCTGCCACACTTTTTCTGCCACACTTTTCCTTCCACACTTTTCTCTATCAATCATACTTGCCCAAATAACCTTTCACAAAATAGATATTCAATGATATTCAATACTTCAAGTGTGATTAAATGAGAGATCCTTGTCTCTTATTTATACTTTCATGTAGCATCCCACTTTCTTTATTTTAGGGAGTTCTCCATTAACTTTATTATTTAAATAATTTATTTTGCAAACATTTTGACTACTTTGACCTTTTGGGGCTTCTAGATGACTCATGAGGGTTCTCCAACTTCACATGGCCATAACTCTATAATTGTGAGGAGTTATGTGACGTTCCACATACCACCGAAAATGGAATGACATGTACTATCCATATAGAATAGTATTACCTATAAATATATCAAAACTCATACAATTATCCATCAAATAAACTTGGGTCCATTACCCAAACCTTTCTGCTACCATAGTTCGCTACCATAATTTCTTCAAGGGTTGACATCAATGAAAACGAACCCAATTAATCAACATAAATATGACCGTCATATGTTCGGGAACATCTGGTCATCAATCACCCTCACTTCTGGGTCATTATGAGGGATATACTCTGGGTATTATTCTCGGCTAATTTTGTTGAAAAAATCCCCCCACTGTGGGAGCATCACTTTCGATCTAGTACTTTCTTCTGTATCACCAAAGGCCAGAGGCTGGACAAAATATTTCTTGGTTGTTGTTTTAATGACAGGCTCTGCCCTGGGAGTGTACTCCAACTACCTCACGGTCCCCGAAGAAAAACCTTCACCTATTTCATCTTCTTTCATCTTGGGGTATCTTTCCGAGCGTCTGGTGGTTGGATTTATCAACGACATCTCACCTACAACTATTACATAGTTTATAGCTTTTGCAAGAAAACCAGATCCATATTGTTGGCCCTTGACCAAGATTTGGGATATTCTTGGTCATGTTGACCTATTTTGGACTTCGACAACCTGTTGAAGGAGGAGCACAAGACGAAGCAGAGATCACGAGATCTCGGCTCTTTTTTGGCTCCTTTTTGTTTTGGGGAATATGTAACGGGAATGAGATGTCGTCCCATGGGTTTAACCATGCTTAGGTCTATTTTGTATATATAAATAGATGCTTAGGCTAGATAGAAGTGTGGTGCACCTATGTGATGTGGATATATTCTAAGTGCAAGTAGATTCTGTAAGTGCTTTGTGCGTGACTATGTGAGACTTGCAGAGCTAAGTGAAATTCATTGTAGCAAGATTGTGGAAGGCTTAGTGTTGGAATGCAAGGAAGAAGGATCTAGTGGGCTGCACAGATCTTTTGTCCTGTGCAGAGTAAGGGTTTTGAGGCTTTGTACTTGTAACCGATTGACTGAAGACAATAAAGAAGAAGTGTTGGTGGATGTAGCACCAGGGTGGGGGTGAACCACGTAAATACTATGTTTTTATGATATGTGCTTGTATTAATGTGTTTATGACTCTCTTTCTAAGTGCTTTGATGGAGATAGATAACTTTTTTCATGCTTTGTGCTAATGATGTGTAAGAATGTTAGATCTGACTTCTATGAATGTGCTTAGTGCTTGCTTCTGCTACATCTGATCCATATGTTTGTGCTAAGTGCTTAATGACATTAGATCAGTGTGAATGATGCGATGCTCTTTTCTATCTGCACAGTAGTTGTTGGTTGAATATTGATGAACTATTGATGCTAAGTTCTTTGTTAAGTATTATAATCACAGATCTATGTCCCAGCTAAGGTTGCAGACACTTGAGTCCTGCAACCACCCCTGCCTCTACCTCAGGTGAGACTTCATCTACTTTGCAGGTGTTACCGAAAGGGCCGGTAGTTAGGGTTTTGTTGGTGCATTGTTGTAGTGTTGAACCCTGGGTCTACCCTTGTGCCAACAAATGGTTCTGTTGCCGGGACCTGAAGCTGTGATTGTTGGGAATTGAGAAAGAAGAAGCTATGTGCAAAGATTCATCATGAAGTTGTGAAAGCTCTGTGCATAGATCTATCGCTCTAGTGCGCAGTATTATACTTGATTTATAAAGCTCTATGCTAAAATAAAGAAGCCCGATCATAAGAAAAAAAGTCGGATTTGAAGGAGAGAAGCAAGATTTGAAAGCTTTTGTGCTCTAAGAAAGTTAAAAGTGAGAATTTCTTATTATAAGAGGTAATATATGCAAGCTCTGTGCTCTGATAAAGGTAAGAATAGTGAAAAGTTTTAGATCTGGAAGCTTTGTGCTCTGTAGAAGTAAGATAAGTGGAAATTTTTGTTTCTAAAGTATGGATCTAGGTATGTTTGATAGGTTCTGTCCTAGCTTGAAAACTAGGGCACTAATAGATGAAACAAGACTTGATATGAGTAGATTTGATAAGAATAGTGAAAGATATGTTATACCTATGCCTAGAAAGAATGTTTGGACTAACAAATGGATGCAGGATCCTAAAAATAATTTTTTGCAGGTTAGCTACCATGATCCTAGTGCAGAGTACTAGAAAGGCTAGGGATCATTTAAAAGGAAGAGAGGATTAACCCTCTATTATAGTTGCAGAAGACCAGGACATCTTGCTAAGGAATGACCTGGGAAAAGACCTAGTTGTCTTTGTTGTAAAGATACGGACCATGAAGTGTTGGATTGCCCTAGAATGATTTCTAATCCAGAAGAAATGAATCTGAATAAAGAAAACCCTAAGGCATAACCAAAAATGGAAGAATCTCAAGAAGAATTAGAGAAAGTATTGTTGCAAATACATGAAACCCAGAATGACCATCGACATATTAGACTATCAGAGATCTTCAAGGAAAAAGAATGCATTGAAGTAAGAATAGGAGACTTTGACATTGACTATGTTCTGGATGAAGAAACACAGGTGAATATCATGACATAAAGAACTTGGGAATCCATAGGGAAGCCTGCTATGATCCATTCATTAGGAGGAATAGGAATATTCAGAGGAAAGTTGATAAACCTATGTGGGAAGCTCGCTCGCATACCTAAGAACATTAATGGAACTTCGACAGAAGAAGATTTTGAGATTATTAAATTTATTGAAGACAACAACCCATTTACCATGTTACTAGGAAAACCTTGGACTGATAGAGATCAAGCCAGGCAAAAGGAAGAAGAAGAATTTTTGGAACAGAAGAAACAAGTGTTAGAAGATTTCATGACTAGAAGGATCACACACTTGATTGCAAAATAGGAGAATAGATCGAAGCTATTTAACACTAGAGGCCAAGATGTCAAAGCTGCAAGAACATTAGAGGACTCATAGAAGACTGAAGTACTTATTCCAGACAAAGAAGAAGTATCACCTTCGAATCTTAGGAAATAATTTCAATAGCGCAAAGTAACTATGTTAAAAGAAGATAAGAATCATAATGAAAAAAGACATACTAAGATGAAGCTCATTGGGAAGAAGGATAGAAAGTTAAGTAAGAAGAAGGATAATATTGAAAAGTTACAGAAAGTCCCAGAGGGAACCTCACAAAAGGAAAATTTGCAAAATTGGAGCTTCATCGAGATATCAGAACAACGACACATGGCACTTCACCATGGCGAAGCAATATAGCCATTGGGGAATTTATAACCATTAGATCAATGCTTCTAATGGATAGAAATCCATTTATGGCTAGCCATCTTGCCATCCGACTGTTGAGACCGCACCATAACGGACAAAACCCGAGATTGTTAACCCCGAGCATGTATGTCGGACGCATTGAGCATTTTAGAAAGAGTTGTTGAAGAATTTTTGATCGACCTGATGACTGAAAGAGTCATGTCAGAGAGAAGATTATCCATAGGTGTACAAGCATCATCCACAAGAGGACTGCCAGCTTCTCCATCCACTGCTCGAGTCGGACCATCCCGACCATCCAATGAGAAGCGAACTAAGCACAGGGATGATCTCGTGAATGCTAAGTTGATTCTGAGCATATTACCCACCTAAATACCACCTCTAAGTGGTTTTGTAAACCACATCAGCATACCTAGAGATTTCGAGTATGCCTTGGTCACTGCATACCTCCCAAAGGGGACACATGCAGTTCACGCAGACCAAGATAAGATTGCAGTGTTGAAGTTTAGCGACTTCAACCTCAACGACTAGAAAGTTTACAACATGCTCGCCCCACATAAGTACCTGACCAGAACAAAGGGAAAGAATTCGAAGATTATCCCTTAGTCATGGACCCATAACCTCATGCAGTCCACCCTGCTGAACGTTATGAAGATTTCGCACTTCGGACAACGCCAAGAGGTGAATGTATGTGTCAAATTTTTGTTGTCTTGTTACCATGGAGGTTATCTATGGTTAAACCATCACATAATAGTGGATCCGACGTTGATAAATCAGATCACCAGGATTAGCATGCAAGGACCCGACCCACATGATTTCTATCCTAGAAAAGCCATGGATCACGCTCTCGCTCAAAGGATCAAAGACACTTATGGCGATGTCGAGAAAGGAACGTGAGGATACAAGGTAGATTCTATCCAAAGTGGCACAGTGTGCCTCTCCTGTCATATGATTGCAGGGAAATTAGTACGCAAGAACCAACCCACCCAAGTAACTGGTTTTGTAGTCGACCTTGTAGGGAAGTGTGCGAAGGGCCTACAAATGAATTGGGTGAAGTACCTGGTAAACCAATTAGAAATTGACTACAGAGAATCCCAAGATCAAGGATACAAATTCCACTTCAGCTGGCTATTGATCCTGATCACTTTCATCACCTGGGAGATGTCGGAAGGTGTGACCTTCCCATACATCGATCCCTTTGAACCATTGGTTTCGAAGTTCAACATACTGTGGTATTCAAGCGACATGAATAAACAGTGGAAGTCCAATGTTGTATTTCATACATACTACAACCGATTGAAGGTATCTATACAGTCTCAGCCTTGCATGACACCGAATACTTTACACAGGTTTAGGACTTTGATGAAGTTCAGCGCAAACCTCCATTTCATCTATATCACAGCGCACACTAATGAGCACAAACATCAACTTCGGTCCTACTACAAACTAATGGAGGAGGACTTGGAGGAGATCACCAAGGACTGGTCAGTGAACCTCTTCATTCCAGCAAAACCCACAGAGATATCTGATATAGAAAGTCCAGAAACTACGCAGGATACACCTGGACTTAGCATGACAAAAAAAGTTGAAGAGGTTCAGGATTTAGATAGTGCATCTGTGAAAACTGTTTCCATCTCACCAGATAAAGGAGGTGATGGTGGAGAGATAGATGGCGCAAAAGTTGAACAAAAGAAATGTGAGGTTACACCGCCTAGAGATGAGGAGGACCCCTCGAAAAAAAGGAAGGTTCCCCCCCCCCTCGAAGTCTTCCTCCCGGAAGAAATCGAAAGTTTCTATGACAAAAATTCTTGAATGATGCTTCACTAGAGATAGTAGATAAACAACAGGCTAAGAAGGAAGTGATGTACAATAGAATTGATATTGAGCTCCAAAGAGTGAAAGAAGAACTATTGTCTAGCCGCACAGTCTCCACTGCACCTCTGTCAGCAAGAACACTAGAATTGGGAGATGAGCCAACTCAACTCCACTGAATCGCTGAGATAGTCGAAGCTCGCCTTCGATGAGCATAGGAAGAAACAATGTAAGACACCCAAGCTTTGACACAAGTACAAGGAGTCATTGTAGAGCAACACAGTACTACAGAACGGGAGAAGCTTGATATCTAGACAAATTTCGACGAAGAAAAATCCCAACTGCAGAAAGAAAAGGAATAGTTGCTCACGGAGAAACTCGAAGTAAAAGAAATGTTCAACAGAGCGCTTTGCTCTGTGACAGTCATAGAAGTAAAGGACGAAGAGAGAATTCCACAACAAATATTACAACTTGAAGGAGTGATCCAACAACTACAACAACACATAACATATTTGGAGCTACACGCAGTACCCGAGACCCCTCAAGATGTAAGAGATCAAAGGGAAGCAACCGCCAGGAGCACAGATGAGAGACTAAAGGCTCTTATCGGGGAGTGCAAGAAACTGAGTAACCACAGTGCCCAAACGTATGAGAAGCTTGCTGAGAAATCGGAATTGTAGGCACTAGAGTCACAACTCCATGACACAAAGCAGCACGCAAAGATACTACAGGCGCAACTAAAGGCTCTGTCAGTTGTGGAGAGAATGAAGAGATCTCAAGAGTAGCGAACCGTCCAACAATAGATCTATACGATTCAAAGAAAATTTATGGAAGTAACTCAACAACTCCAACCTGTGCAAGATAAGGCCTATTAGCTATTCACAGAGGTCGAGAGTCAAGGAGTAGATCTAGAATAGGTTGTTAATGCAGTAGAAAAACACCTAGAAGGGCTAGTGAATGACGTAGTAATCTAGGAGTTCATTGAGCAAGAGGTTGTAGCACAGGAGCAGGTCGAAGCAGCTCGAGCCAAGCTCGAGGCGTTCAAGGCAGAACTAGTCAGACTAGAGTGACTCGAGACGAGTCACAGGTGAGTGTTGGGGGCATGTTGGCCCTTGACCAAGATTTGGGATATTCTTGGTCATGTTGAACTATTTTGGACTTCGACATCTTATCGAAGGAGGAGTGCAAGATGAAGAAGAGATCGCGAGATCTAGGCCCCTTTTTTGGCTCCTTTTTGGGTTTTTGGGAATATGTAATGAGAATGGGATGTCGGCCCATGGGTTTACCCATGCTTAGGCCTATTTTGTATATATAAATAAATTCTTAAGGTAGATAGAAGTGTGGTTCATCTATGTGATGTGAATATATGATAAGTGAAAGTAGAGTCTGTAAGTGCTTTGTGCGTGAATGTGTGAGACATGTAGAGCTAAGTGCAAGTCATTGTAGTAAGATTGTGGAAGGCTTAGTGTTGGAACGTAAGGAAGAAGGATATGGTGGGATGCGTAGATATTTTGTCCTGTCTAGAGTAAGGGTTTTGAGGCTCGGTGCTTGTAATCGATTGACTGAAGACAATAAAGAAGAATATTTGGTGGACATATGATCTAAAAATGAAGAAGACTTGAAATCTTGAAATTATTTGCAAGTAAATTTTATGTGTTAAAAGCAAATGTATCAACTTTGCAACACATGAATTAAAGGATTAATCATGTAAGATACAAATAAATAACAACATAATCAATGAACATAAGCACATAAACACAACAATTGATAACGGAGTTCACCCCTCTCTTGGGCTACATCTCCTGGTCCAACTTCCAATGGATCATTATTATTAATTGCTCAAAGTGCTCAAAAACATGCCTTACAATGCTCAAACTAACCAACCGACTGCTCCAATGGCTTCGGAGCATCCAAAAACCCCTAGATGGGCTTTTTTGGCACCTCAATCGGTCGAAAAATGAAGAAGTTAGGCCTCCTGGAAGTCCCACCTTCAAGCTTGTTGTCTCTGCATCTAAAAAACGCACCCTTGTAACATGAACCTAGAACAGATGCAATTTAAAGCGTGAAAACCCAACATCGGGTGCAACCATACCAACGGTGCAAACTGTAGGACGGTTATGGACGCACCAACCCCTAACCGCCTAGCACCTGGGCACATGAGGGTCCATACGACCTCGGGCTAGTGCAAAGAGGGATAACCATTTGCAACCAAATGGAGCAATGACACATGTCAGGTTGTTTCACAACCGTTTGAACAAATTTTAAAAAACTCGCACACATTTTCGTGTAGAAAAAGGATCAACACATGAAACCCCATGCCCTTTGCAATGGTGGTCACATACACACAATAGAACTGCGTGTTTTTACATTTGAAAACACATATGAAATACTCCGCCCATTTAACAAAAGCATGGTCGTATGTATGAATGGTAGAACCACGGGTCAGGGCTAAGCCCCAGCCCGACCCCCCACCAAACATTACAATATGCTAATTCAAATACAAAATAACTCATATACATAACAAGGCATAAATGGTGGTCCGTTGGTCGGGCAGACTTTGTGAAGGCACTATATGGTGTGGAGGTCCGGGGGTCGAACCCCACAGACTCCAATATATTTTAACAACAACAAATATCAGGGTTCCACGTGGTAGCCCATGACTAGGCCATGTGGCACCCAATCACTTGTCCAAACGATACCATGTGTCGCATTCCAATTTGACCAATTGTTAGCCACATTACCTCTGCCACATCATCGTATGGACGTACGACCCTGCCACGTCAACCTATACGGACTGTACAGTCAGCATCCTGTTGGCAGCCAAACCATTTTTTTTATGATCCTATAAGTTGCCTACACCTGTGTCTTGCAAACATCAAGTTTTTCGTCGCTTTTTCTTAATAGACGACACTTTCATTTTTGCGACATTTGCACATTTGTCTTCATTAAGTTTTCACGACTGTAAGCGTGAAAACTTCTCCTTTCGAGGTCACATTTCGATCACTATCTAAACTGTCATGATCTTTTTATCGATATTTTCTATTACACTTACCTTGTGTTTATCGTTATGTGGCTGAAAGGACTTTTAAACTATGCTCATTGGACATTTTTATATTGATTGCATAACTTGATTTTATTGAGTTTTTAAAGAATTGAGCCTTTGGATTCGCACTTTATATGACTTGCCTGATCCTTGATTCTATGAAATGCATAAGGTTTATGATTAATTTTTCTTTATATATATGATATAATCCTTATTTCTAATCTTTTTATAGCTCTTGGCTTGTCAATTTTATGAGTATCGATTGGCACCATTGTTTAAAACTTTTGATTAATACATTGGCGCATAATGATTTTGGTGTTGATTTATACGTTGAATGTTTTGAATACTATGGCATAGTGTTGGCGCGTATTGGTATGTACATTGCATTTGATTGGTTGTACACATAGGTTAATGGTTGAACTATGCTTTAATGGGTAGAACAGTTATGTAAACTATCAATTGTACAACTGATATGATAGTTATGCATGGATTTACTGCCTTCTACCACCCCCGCACACTTTGCATTAATGCCTGCATCCTTACCAAGTTATCTCTCTTGATTTTTGGGAAAATCTCTGAGAATACCCCATTCAAACCCTTGTCCCTTAGCCCGTCTCACTGTGTGTTATCTATTGGCTCCCGAAGGGTGAATTGAACCCCCATGGTGTTCATAGTCGGTTGTGGTTTCATTTTTCCAGAGAAGATTGCCCCGTAATTGCCCCCAGAGTCACATTTTTGCATGAGGCATGCTGGGAAAACAGTTTTGAATTAGGACAAACCATTGAAAACCCAGAACTGTTTTTATCCCCTTTACCTTCATTGCGGGCGGTTTCCTCATAAAGTGAGTTACTACAGAGATCTAGCTCTTGTTTTACAGGTCAATTTTCAATGGCTGGAACATGCGTTTTGGGTCTGTGTGCATTTGCCAGAATGCTTATGATTTCTCCAGACTTGGATCTTAGAACCTCTCTCACTCGATCTACCTTGTCCAGCCTTGTGCCTCTTTCCCTCTATCAAACCCTTGATCAATTCGAAAGGTATTCCACCAGTCTGCTAGCAAATTTTTACATCTACAGGACATGTGGTTTTTAAAAGAAGGAAAACAGGTAAGCAACTACAACCATCATTCGATTTGATTTCACAATAGATGGTAGGATTTTGTTTATTTTTAGCATGATTTTGCCTCTCTTAAATAAGCATAAATAATTTTGTTTACTCAGAAATAGTTTTGGTTGGATTTCAAAAACAATTATGTTAAGTTTTAGATTGACAAGATGTGTCATTCTGTTAAATTCGTATGAGGATATTTGGGTAATATTTGTTTCTAAATGCACTCAAGAAAAAATTTCGTGAATGATCTTGTTTGCCCAGTTTGCTAAAAACAAACGATCAGATAATTCTTATGAACCCTGTTACCAGATGAGTGATTTCATTACGATTTCGTTTACAGACAGTTACGCACCAGTGTTGGTTTAGTTCGCTCATGGCATGAATTGTATTGATTGCATTGGATTTTAAAACGATTTTGTTGATAGATGAAGCAACAAAAGTGGTTGGTGTTGATTTCAATTGGTTAAAAAACAATTTCATTACTGTTCATTTATCCAATACAATGTTGTATACCCGAATTGGTATTAAACAGAGTATATCCATATCTGAAATCATTTGATTGATTGTAATCCTGTTTGCTCCCAAATTAGTATTAACAATTTTCATTTGAATGATTCGTTGGTTTTAAAATAACAATTAGATGCTTGTTTAATAGTAGGAATTTAATTCTTTGAATATTGAATTGGTTTTAAAAATGATTCTATGATCAATTTAGACAAACTACAAAATCGTTTCATTTGATTAGTAAGTCTTTAAAATTAGATTTTTATCAATTTTATCTACAAAATATCTTTTAAACTTGTCTATTTTTGCCTTCTTTCAGGTACATACGAATTGTAGTGATCAAATGGGCATGATGTAACAGTTTAGGAGATATTTTAGATTTGGTTTTGTCTTAGGTTGTTAAGTTTGAATCATAAACTTTGGAATATCTTCCCAGATTGTGTAAACAGTTTGATAACTGCCACAGGGAGGTTTTACCCTGTGGAAAGACTTATATATACTTATTATTTTTGTAATAATGAGGATCCTCATTCATGGGAGAATAAGGATATGGAATTTTAATACAGACTGAGGCAAAATTTGGTTTTTTGTTATAGCTTTAGCTTCTCATTATATCAATATTTTGTTTCATGTTGTGTATATCAATTTGTATCTGGTTAATGACTACTTTAGCTACTTTAATCATGTGCAAATGATATAATTTTAACCACTATAATCCATATCTGATTTCTTCTAAGTGTATAAAAAACATAGCAATTGCTTAGTTCAGTTCGTGAATGGCAGATTTCTCTTCTTCATGAGTTGAATTATTAAATATAATTTTTTGCATAACAGGTTTCCCTTATTGCAGAGATTTATAAATCATATAATTATTATGATTTTTTATGTCTTGTTTGTCCTGTTAACAATTCAAAGAGCAGCACAGCCTATCGTTTACGAGAAGATTATGGACTAACCGGTGCAAGTTTCCTTCCTCCGACCAACTTTGAAGTCATCATACACAGGGCAGACTTGGAGCATTTCCAGGTCAATTTTTCATTTGTTTGTTTAGATATATATGTTTAGTATATTAGATTGTTTAATTTCAGTAAGTTTTATTTATTATGTATAAAAAATCAACAAAAACATATCTCGTTGTCTTAGGACAAAAATAAAATGAGTTTTGCAGGTTTTAATTAAATCTGTAGGTTGTTTATAGTGTACATTTGTGAATAAGTAATATTGCAGCTAGTAATTAGATAGTTGATTTGAGTTATTATAATCGCAATTATTAGTTTGTATATATAGATAGTAGATTAGTTTGTTTGTTTAATAGTTAGTTTTAATTAGATTAGTTAGTATTAGTTCATTTTAGTTATTATTAGTTGGTTTTTTAGTTAAATAGATTAGTTAGATTAGTTTTCTCTTTGGTTTTCTTAGGATCTTAGAGCGGCCAACGGAGCCGTTAAACCCATCAGGGTGGTTCATTCCAAACATCTTGGGTTATTAGACAACCCCGGACCGGTTCCACTCTCTCAATTGACGGACAAACAATTTCGCCCGTCAACACGTCCCCTTTTTTGCCTGTTTGACATTCCGAACAGATTGCAATATCTCTCGCTCTCGATGTCCGTTTGAGACGAAACGAGTTGCATTTTGTTCGCAACGATGAGACCTACGCTTTTGTTCAATTTGAAGTGATTCTGAGCAATTTGAATTTTTGAGCAAAATTTGATCCCCTGATCACACCTCCCCATTGGGAAGCTTTTGGACCTCCAAAATACTATTTTTAGTCTATTTGAAGATGAGGGTATAATTCCCTCACCCTTTCAACCTCAATCCACTTGGCTTTTCTTGGAATCGTCCCTTTAAGACCAACTCGAAGATACTCCACATTTCCTCGTTTTGAAGTTTGCATTCTCCTGTCAAGGATGGTGTCTTCATGCAGTTCTGTAAGATACTGTGGGGAAAAATCATCTATAGAAGGAATCTGAACATGCTCTCTTTGATCATCAATCATTGGAGGCTCATACAATTTCAAATTCTCAACATTAACAACTACATACATATGCATATAAGGATGCAAATCTAAACGAAAAGCATTGTTACCAATCTTGTCGATAATCTTGAAAGGACCATATCGAATCGGTTTCAAATTTTTACCTTCTCCTTTAAGCCTCTCCTTACTGATGTAAATCCAAAATTCATCTCCAACCTGGAAACTGTGATCAACACAATGCTTTTCATGTCTCGTCTTGTACTTGGCCTGACTCTTTTCCAACTACTCTTGCACCATTTGATGTATCGACTGAATTTGTTCAATGAACTTTTCTACCCTATCAATGTCATATTGACCATCAACAACAATATCTTTCCCAAAGATAAAATCTAAAGGAGACTTGGGCAAATAGCCAAAACATGCTTCAAATGGTGACGTTTGAGTCGAAGA
>JZKD02S1861015.1:365351-390760 GCA_000966675.3 Picea glauca | reverse complement strand
TATCAAGCTTTAATGAAGGAATTTGTGAAGGAGTTTTACCATGCCCCTTTGGAGAATTCAGAAGAGGTCTTGAACTGGTAGAAGAAGAAGAAGAAGATGGAGGAGAGGGTGGTGGTGAAGCACCATTCCCTCCATTTCTGTTTGGAGTTTTGTCACCACTGCTTCCCTTATGCCTTGAAGGGTTGGAGCCTTCACCTTGCGACAATATGTTCCTTTCCATAAATATCTTCATCATCTCTCTCATCTCCATGACATCCTTTCTGAGATCTTCATCTTCTGCAGGAACACGTTCATGACTTTCTTCATGAGCCATACTTGGTGAATGCCTCCTTGAAACTTGTGGTGATTGTATATGCTTCCTCCTTGAAGGATGAGAACTTGGCTCCACAAGTTGACCTTCTCCTCTTCTGAGTTTCAACCTTGTGAGTATTAGAAACAAAACACTTGCAAACAATCAAGTCTTCAAAAACCAGTGCTCTGATACCAACTTGATCTAAAAATGAAGAAGACTTGAACTCTTGAAATTATTTGCAAGTAAATTTTATGTGTTAAAAGCAAATGGATCAACTTTGCAACACATGAATTAAAGGACTACTCATGTAAGATACAAATAAACAACAACATAATCAATGAACATAAGCACATGAACACAACAATTGATAAAGGATTTTACCCCTCTCTTGGGCTACATCTCCTGGTCCAACTTAATTTCTCAAAGTGCTCAAAAACATGCCCTACAATGCTCAAACTGACCAACCAACTTCTCCAATGGCTTCAGAGTGTCCAAAAACCCCTAGTTGGGCTTTTTCGGCACCTCAATTGGTCGAAAAATGAAGAAGTTAGGCCTCCTGGAAGTCCCCCCTTCAAGCTTGTTGTCTCTACATCTACAAAACACACCCTTGTAACATGAACCTAACACACACACAATTTAAAGCATGAAAACCTAGCACCGGGTGCAACCGCGCCAACGGTGCAAACTGTAGGACGATTATGGGCGCGCCAGCCCCTAACCACCTAGCACCTGGGCACATGAGGGTCCATACGACCTCGGGCTAGTGCAAAGAGGGCTAACCGTTTGCAACCAAATGGAGAAATGACACATGTCGGGTCATTTCACAACCATTTGAACCAATTTAAAAAAAACCGCACGCATTTCCTTGTAGCAAAAGGGTCAACACATGAAACCTCGTGCCCTTTGCAATGGTGGTCACATACACACAATAGAACCACGCATTTTTACATTTGAAAACACATATGAAATACTCCACCCATTTAAAAAAGGAATGATCGTATGTATGAATGGTAGAACCACGGGTCGGGGCTAAGCCCCGGATCGACCCCCCGCCAAACATTATAATATGCTAATTCAAATACAAAAGAACTTGTATACATAAAAAGGTGTAAATGGTGGTTCGTTGGTCGGGCAGACTTTGTGAAGGCACTATATGGTGGGGAGGTCCGGGGGTTGAACCCCATGGACTCCAATATATTTTAACAACAACAAATACCAGGGTGCCACATGGCAGCCCATGACTAGGCCACGTGGCACCCAATCACTTGTCCAAATGATACCACGTGTCGCATTCCGATTCGACCAACTGTCAGCCACATTACCTCTTCCACGTCATCGTACAGACGTATGACCCTTCCACGTCAGCCTGTACAGACTGTATGGACTGTATAGTCAGCGTCCCCTTTTTTGCCTGTTTGACATTTCGAACAGATTGTGATATCTCTCGCTCCCGACAACCGTTTGAGACGAAACGAGTTGTTTTGGGTTTGCAACGACGAGGCCTATGCTATCGTTCGATTTTAAGCAATTCCGAGCACTTTTAATTTTTGAGCAAAATTTGATCCCCTGATCAACGTAGCCCCAGGGTGGGGGTGAACCATGTAAATACTGTGTTGTTATGCTATGTGCTTGTCTTAATGTGTTTATGAATCTCTTGCTAAGTGCTTTGATAGAGATATATAAATATGTTCACGCTTTGTGCTAATGATGTGTAAGAATGCTAAATCTGACTTCTATGAATGTGATTGGTGCTTGCTTCTGCTAGATCTGATCCATCTGTTTGTGCTAAGTGCTTAATGACATAAGATCAATGTGAATGATGTGATTCTTTGTTCTATCTGCTCAGTATTTATTGGTTGAATATTGATGAACTATTGATGCTAAGTTCTCTGTTAAGTATTATAATCACAGATCTATGTCCCAGCTAAGGTTGCAGACACTTGAGTCCTACAACCACCCCTGCCTCTACCTTGGGTGAGACTTCATCTGCTTCACAGGTGTTGCCGAAAGGGCCGGTAGTTAGGGTTTTTTTGGTGCACTATTGTAGTGTTGAACCCTGGGTCTGCCCTTGTGCCAACACATATATTATGGCAAGTGAATTGAAAAACTCGAATACATACCTCTGCATATTGTTAAACCTGGTTTTGATAATTAGAGGGTCAGTATAGTATTGAGACATTCTCTTTGCTCTTTCGGATACTCTGGAATTCAACTTGTGCACATAATGAATTCGTTCAAAACTGTTCTAGAGATTTAAACAGGGATGAAATTACCTTGTCACGTCAGTCATTCAATTCAAGTTATGATTGTAATTTCATTAAATATGTCGCCAGTTCTTAAAATATTTCTAAACTTAAATTCATCGTGGGTTGACGGCACGAGCACGGGTGGTAATGTGGTCTATTGGTGATTTCAAATCATTGTTGTCTAATTGGCACATGAGGTAGAAACAAATGCGGTATCATCATTAACTGGTCTTATTAAATTTCCAAATCCAATCGTATCTTATGCCACAAACATCCCATCATTTTGCTAGTTTTGTTGGTGGATCGAGGGTTGGGATTGCGTTTCAAACATTTTTTTTGATATTTCCTTGCAAAATTTCCGATGTCGATCGATCTTGCCGTACAAAGTTAATGTGGAAAATATGACTAGGGGGCATGACCAAGGAATCTAAAAAATGACTCGGGATGAAACTAGTTCATACAACCCCCTTACGTGGTAAAGACACATGGCACTCGAGAGCGGTGACTTCATTTTCTCGTGTTAACCAGAATCAAGACTTTCTTTAAGCTATACATTATAAAACTCAATCCTATTTTTTTGATGTCAACAAGTATCAAGGATCATCGATCAACGATCAACCTACCTAAGTGCTCTTGGGTCGACTCTCTCGAAAAATTCTTGATGCTGAAAATGCATCGGGGATCGGTGATCAGCGATATGCTTTGTCACGGACAAAAAATAATTTCTGGATTTCCATGACCCCGATAAAGCGCATCAGTCATTGTCTATCAATGATTTCTTTACATTCTTTGTCAATTTCTATCATTCCTATATTTTGTTGATGTCGAAGGGGATCGACTATCTCTTGAAACTTTGTGTGAATAACTTACGCAAAAAAACCCCACCTTTTGTCGACGTTGATCAGGATCGATGCTCAAAAACTGTTGTAACTGTGTGGTTCCTTTACTTGCTTGAAATTTTTTCGATGCCGAACTTGAGTGTGTTAGGTGCAGTGTCAACTGTCGATTCTCAATTCGAGTGTTAAGTTCTTTTATACATGGCCTTAACAAGTTCAAACAAACCCAATTTGATGATAAGAGTCATGAAAACAACACAAAGACAAATGATTTCCCAGTGCAGAAAACAAGTGGTACCCAAAAAGTGACAAGATTTCATAAGGCTTTTAGGGTGTGTTGAGTGCTCAACAAATGGTGACTTACTAGGTGAAAGCAGAATCTTTGTTCCATCCTTGGGCTTAGCTGATGCAGAAGCTAGTTAGGAACTTGACTGATTTTTTTTATGAGAGTCTTGTCTATCCTTGTGTTTGCAACTCCCCTGGTCAACGAATAGGGGCCTTCCTATGGGATTTCAACCTTTATCCCACCTTCGTTCCTTTTAACCATGACCCATGATCCCTTTTGACAAGAGTCTAGTAAAGCATTCACTGGAACCAAGCCTTTAGTTATCATGATTCACTTGATGTGGTGTTTCTCCGCTGCAAACGAACGTCCATAGCCTCGGCAGAGTCACCCTGACGTCACAAACCTTTCTCCGCTACCAATGAGCATCCATAGCCCTGGCGGAGTTATCTTCATACCCTCTCCTACTTAACACTCATTTGATATAATTGATTTATTTTGGAAGAATGCCTTGAGAAAGTGGGAGAGGATGACATCTGTTATTTGCAAGATGAGATGGTTAAGGTGAAACTTGTTAGCTCTGTCTTGAGGTACATGTGGTCCTTTCTAGCTTACCATCTTTCCCTTTAGGTTTTACCAGACCACCAGGCGGACACTTCATCACTTTCCAAGGTTGTTTATTCGCAAAGGTTAGATGCAAAACTCCATTAAGACAACATCAATTCACTTAGTGTTTCTTGTGTTTGTATGTAAGCATGAGTCATGAACAAAGTTTTCTATACTGTATGAATTAAGGTCAGCTAATGTCTTGCAGAACACAATCTTCAAAGTGCAAAAAATACTACATAAGAAAACAAAAAATAAAGGACTCCGCAATCAACCTACCTAAAAATAAAATAACATGAAAACACACACACACACACACATTTTTTTTTTTAATGAAAATATTGTTTTAGGGCTTGGCCATTTACCGAGAGGGCTTCAGGTTCCCCCCTCATATTTTGAAACCGATACGTGCCTGCCCCAATTTTCTCGGCTACCTGAAAAGGTTCGAGCCATAGATTCTGAAAATTTGAATGTTTTCCCTTCGGATCATTCACTCTGTCCCATTTCAAGACTAAGTCTCCTACTTCAAAATTATTCTCTTTGGCCTTATGCTTGTCAAACCACCTTTTAACTATCTGTTGATGAGTAATGAACTTTGATTTTTCTTTCTCCCTTTCCTCTTCCAACATGAGGAGGGTATCAATTCTTTGTTGAATAACCGATGAGGGTTGTCCTCTTGAAACCTGAGCAAGATGAAGAGATGGAAGATATAGCCCATTTGGGAGAATGGCTTCTTGTCCTTATACCAAAAAGTATGGGAAATTCCCTATAGCTTCCTTGGGTGTTACTCTATCATCCCATAAGTCATTATGAAGTGAATTATGCCATTTCCTCTGGTTGTTTGCAACTTTTTTCTTTAATATCCTTACTAGGTTCTTATTGGTTGATTCTGCCACTCCATTCCTCCGTGGATAGTAGTTTGTACAGTATCTTATTATGATTCTTTTGTCAAGAGAAAAATATGTTAGTAGGGTGGAAGAAAAGTAAGTAGAATTATCAAAAACAAGAACATAAGGCATACTGAACCTTGTGATCAGGTGTTGTTCTATGAATTGGATTACCACCTTTTCATTTACATGATTCAGAGGGACGACCTTTGCCCATTTCGTGAAATAGTTTGTGGTAGTCAGTATGTATTTATGTTGTTTTGAATAACTTGGGGTAATTTCTCCTATGACATCTAACCCCCATTACTTGAATGGTTTGGAGACAGCCACAGGTTGGAGTGGGACATCTGCTCTCTTTTCCCTCCCCACACTCATTTGACAAGTTTTGTAGTTCCTAGCGTATGTGTGAGTGTCTCTAAACAGAGTAGGCCAATAATAGTTGGTTCTCAATATATTGTGAACGGTGTTATTCCCTACGAAGTTTCCACCTGCAATACGATCATGGAGCTCCTTCAGAACCTTGTCTGCATCTTCACGTTTGAGACATTTTAAAAGTACCCCATCATAATTAACGTGGAAGAGCACCGAATTTATGAGGCGATATTGTGTCGATTTTAGTCTGAGAGCTCTCCTTCCTTAGGGTTTAGGTTTTCTAAGAAAGTCCCATGATACAGGAGATAAGTTAGTTTCCCATACCAAGACTCCTTCCCTAAGGGAACATATAAAGCTTCACTAAACCATAATGCCAATTCATTCTCCCACCTGAGGTCTTCATTTACTTGGTCCTGGGCTTCAACTGCCCGTTTACATAATCCTTGTCCTTTAACCAGTTTGGAAGGTTTTATATCTAGATCAAATTATTGGACCATTGCCATCCAGTTTCCTCTTCTTTCCCCCATATCCTATTGAGTGAATAGGGATCAGACTATAGGATGAGGCACAATGACTTTGGTGTGGTGTTTTAGGATGTAAGATCTGAAATGTTTTACTACCTTGTACACCGCATAAGCCTGCTTGTCTATAGCAGGGAAATTTAGTTCGGCCCCTTGGATATTAGTGTTCATAATGAGACCGACACCTCATTATTATCATCATCCTTCTGAGTCAGTACTGCAGCTAACAATTGGTCGGAGGCAAAAGTGTAGAGGAAAAAATATTTGCTAAATTCGGGACTTCGCAACATTGGAGATTGAGATATTGCAGTATTAATATTGTTGAAATCACTTTTTCGTTCATCATCCCACTTAAATTCATCATCTTTGCAGATCATTTTTTGTAAGGGTTTGATAGTTTCAGCAAAATCGGGGGTGAACTTCCTCACAAATTTGATTTTTCCAAAGAAGGATTGCATAGCCCTTTTGTTGTGGGGTAAGGCAATTTGAACTATTTCCTTAATTCATTTTGGGTCTATGTGAATTCCTACTTGAGATATAATATGACCTAGTAGTTTCCCTTCCTTGACACCAAAAATAGTTTTCTTAGGGTCTAAAGATATACCGTATTTCTTACACCTTTCAAAAATCTGAGTTAGGTGTTGGATGTGATCTTCCCTATTCTTTGAATACACAATCACGTAATCCAAATAAACTACTACATATTTGTCGATTAGTCCCTGAAAAGCTAAGTCCATGGCCCTTTGGAAGGTTGCCCCTATGTTGATTAACAAAAAGGCCATGCGTTTATAAGAAAAGGTTCCCCACTTGGTTCAGAAGGTAGTTTTCAATCGGCCTTCCTCTGAAACTAGAACTTGGTTATAACCTAAAAAACCATCCAGTAGGGAGAAAATCTCATAACCAAACATGGACTGCAAGATTTTCTCCATCGGTGGGACTAAATAGTTTTCATTTTCGGATGCTCTGTTGAGGTTTCTGAAATCCACACACAGGTGGATCTCCCCAGACTTTTTCCTGACAGGGACCAAATTTTCTACCTAGGCAGAGTGTCTAACATGAAAGATAATTTTAGCATCTAGTAATTTCTTTAATTCCTGACACATGAGGGGTTCTAGAGATGGGTGGTACTTTCAGAGCTTCTATTGGAAGGGTTTTACTCCAATTTTTAACGGGATTGTGTGTTTAATGATGCGAGTGTCATAAGTATTCAAATCTCGGTAGGACCACGCAAAAACATCTTGATATTCTATGAAAAGTTTGAGATAGGCCTTCCTTTGTTCTTTAGACACTGTCTTGCCTAGATTTATATTTTTAGGGTTTTCCAAGGTTCCTAGGTTTACAGTCTCATACATGGGACATGAGCTCCATGTATTTGTGTTTGTTGACGCTTTAAATATTTCCCTTAAGTCAAAGAGGTTCTCCAAAATGGCTACCCCGTTCGGTTTCATGTGAAACCTTGGTTTTTCAGTCGACTGATCTGTTTCACCTCTTTGTACATGGGGATCAATTTCTACTAGTTGCTCTTGGAATACTTCATCATCAATAGCCAAGTCTTTAAAATTTTCATGATTGGTTAAGAAGTTTATGATTTGTTCATCTCCTTCAAAGACCTTCCAAACAGAAATATTGTTGGACACTAATGGTTTGTAGAGTAGTTCCACAGTGAACCAGGTGGCTTCATAGTCTTTTAAAGGGGATAGCCTCGAGGCAGCAGTGGCCAGGGAATCAACAAGAGTGTTCTTGATTTTGGGGATCATTGTAATGTTGAAAGCTCCAAAATGTTCTATTATCTTGTGCACTTCCTGTTGATAATTCCTTAGATGGGGAGAGTTGTAATGTATAGTGTTCCTTACTTTCCTAATGATGATTTCAGATTCTCCGAAAAACCTTTATTTCTTTAACGTTGAAGTTTATGGCTTTCTTTAGCCCTTTCACTAAAGCTTCATACTCGGCGGTATTATTAGTGCATTCAAATTCTAGTCGGCAGGACAATAAATTCAGTTTCCCCTTAGGATCAATGAGGATACACCCTTCCCTTGACCCTTCTTGCGATTTAGACCCATCAAAGTACAATTTCCACACCTGTGAGCGAGACTCATCAACTTCTCCATGACTACTAACTTTTTCCTATCCACCTATTTTCTATGGGACTTCTAGCAGAGGTTCTCGACAGAAGAGGGTTTCTTCCGCCGTTGTCGGTACATTTTCTTGAAAATTCATTTTGGAGTTTTGAGTAAGAGGAACATTAGATGAAAGAGGGGAGAAATTACTGAAATCAGAATCGCAGGAGTAGTTTCTTGGCATGGGGAAATATGTCGAAGAGGGTTTGTTAAGGGATTCTAAATTAGTGACATCATGTTTGAGATACCTTTCCCTATCGATTTTGATCATGTTCATGTGTCCCTTTAATGGCAATCAAATGTGAGCCCAGATTGTGCTAAAGTATTTGTTCAAATTCTTAGACCAATCTTGACTAAGTAGTAGTCCATAAGATTCTGGTATATATACTACAATGATTTCAATCACTTGAAAAAATTTCGGGTGTGTTTCCATTATGATCATAACATCCTTGAGTTCTCCCATAATTTTCACTTGGGTTCTATCCAGCTGTATCACATGTTTATCACTTTTGAGAGGGACTGCATTTAATTTCTTGCAGATAGATAATGGCATAACATTAGAGGATGCCTTTGAGTCAACCAAATAATTATGGAAGTTTTTGTTGAATACTTCAAATGTCAAGAGGAGCAATGGGACAAAAGGCTTTCCCTTTTCATAGAAAGCATTTACAGTTGGTTTATTTATTAGATCCGTGAGGGTTGGATTTTCTCCTTGGTCAGTGCTTGTTATAGGAGTTTCTGCTGACTTCAAGGCTTGTAACAGAAAGTCCTTTTGCTGGGGAATTCTACACATGTCCATAATCGATATATTTTCCTTCAATTATTTTTAAGTCTTCTACTATGTTGTAGTCTAGCTTGGGCGATTCTCATGTATGGATGTTTATAGGATTTATTTGGGAGACAAAAGGTTCTTTCAAGTGATCAAATGTTGGTTTTCCTCTCGAAGTTTGGGTAGTGGTAATATCATTTGAGACCAATTGACCCCTACTTCGCATCTTCACAGCCAAAATCTCAGCGGGTGGTTCTTGAACCTCAAATATGTCTTCGGAAGGCATTGACAAGTCGGGATCCCACAACAACATGGTTGTTTCCTTCATCAGGTCAACTTCTTCCTGATCAACAATTTTCATCGTTGAACCGCTTGATTTTTCAGTAAGGGAAACGTCGTCTAAAAACTAATTAGCCATAATATTCATGGCATGCACTCATTGTGGACAATCTATTTCAGAATTTTTCTCTTGGTGATAGGTACATAAAGAGTCAGATGCTACATTTCCTAGGTCGATGTTTAAGTTGGTTGGGGGAGGTTCAATTTATTTGAATGGCAGGTTCCTTTTAAAAAAGGGTTTATAGGTACTTTGGCCTTGGTTTCCTTCCCGTGCACTTCTTTTCATGTCTATGATTTCATTTGAAAACTTTTTTATCATCCGTTGTAGGTCCTCTATGTCTCCACTTCCCTTTTCGAGCCTTGGTTCTTTTTGTTTCCTTGGGGGTATGGCCAATAAGAGCCCTCTCTTGGGTGGATATTGAGCTTCCTTCTTAACTAATGAGACCTGGCCTTCTTTACATCCCTTCATTTGGAATTCAATTGTTTTGTCTTCCTAGAAATTCTCAGCTAGGGTTGTTTTGGCAACCTTTTTTACAAATATGGAAATAAAAGCAGGGAGAGCATTAACATATACTTCGATTTGCAAATCCTTAGTGGGTTTATCTTTGGGTTGGAATTTGTTTAGGATAGTGGTGAATCGTTTATTGAAGTCTTTAACCTTCTCTTTTGAACTCATGGTGGTGACGAACAACTTAGCCATCAAATCTCCTGTAGTGGTTTCTTCTGCAAATTTGTCTAAAAAATCCTTTTGAAACTTCGTCCAACTAGTTATGGACCCTACAGGCAAGTTAAAATACCACATAGACACTAAATTATCAAAGGTATAGGGAAAAATCTTGCATAATACGTATTCATGTTGAACATTCATCATTCTAATAGCTAGTATGAACTTTTTGATATGGTCTTCAGGAAATCCAGAGGTTTCAGGGTCAAATTTAGGGAGTAACTTTTCTGGATGTCGGGGAAGGTTATGTACTCATCCAGGGATTGCCAGAGAATATTTGGCCAACCAAGGTTGATTATTCTGAGGTGGGTTTCCCCTTTCTTCATTATGATCATTTTTATCCTCCATGTCGTCTAACTCTGAAGTTGAGCGTTCTGAGGTAAACCCTTCCTCATCAGATTCAAAATCGTCGGGCTCAGAGAAATTACCAGTTGGTGTTTCAGGGATTAGATTGAGGGGATGTTCGATATAGGTGAGGGAGAAATCTATCAGGTCTTCTACTATGTGAAAAAAAACCTGGTTGGGGGTGTCGACCACTAGTATGCTTACTTGTTTTCTGTGAGGAAGTAACGGGGCTAAGGGTAGTGCTCCAATTTGTCAGGTGTAATCTCTTGTGATTATTCTGAACTGGTTCAACTCCTCGTGGGGAAGAGCATAATGTATTTCACGGAATAATTTTTTTTCATCTTTCTAGGGTGAGTTACTCATTTCAAGAGTACTCAGTGTATGTGGGATGTCTTGAGAATGACTAGTCATGCATGTGGGTTTTTTTGAATCTATAGGTTGTGTGAAATATTATATCAGAAATATTGTTAGCCATTCATTCATCTAACCATCCTTATAGTGCCATTTTTGTTGAGGGGTCCTTAATCCCTTTAACTCAAGAGCAGGAACCAAACCCACCACCGAGGCCTAATTAGACTCTGTAGCATTTGATAGTGGAATGGTTGTCCAAATATTTTGATCCAACCAAATAATCGATGGGTTTTACGTAGTGATTGACAGGATATCTTCTTATGAAAATTCCTCCTTCAATTTAAATGTTCTCTTTTTGTACTTTCTTTTACTATATGGGTATGATAAAAAGATGTGTGTTGGTATAAACTAGCTGGTAAAAGGGAAAATATTAATTACTGAAGAAGGCTGAGCTTGGGATAACCCTTGTGCTCAAACATACAGACAAAGATTTTCACACCTGTGACAATCCTAGTACTAATACATTAACTTGTTGGTATTTCAATTATTGTCTAAGATACAATTATCGAAAGAAAACAAACATGAAATAAAATGATCGAAATAAAAATAGTTTCCTTAGCTCTAACCATTAATCACACATTAACACAACAATTTTATTTCCGTCATTAAGAACAAGAACTACAGAAAAATATTGAATCAACTAACTTATCAATAGATTCAAAAACTCTTACTCATTACAACATCCATTCATGAAACAATGTCGGAAATAGTTCCTCCTCAAATCCAATGACACATGTCTTTGATGAAAAACAAAAGTTTATCCCTGGTCCTAAACAAGACTTCTCAATTAAGGTAGTTCAAAAATAGTTCTTTACAATTCGAAAAATGAGGGTCTTTGCCAAAACCATTGACCTTTTCTAAAAGGTTGATCCTTTATTTATAACAAATCATTAACTAAAATAACTATCAAAAAGTGCAAGATAAGTAAAACAAAACATCGCCACATGGCGCTTCCATATATCTGTATTCTAAGAGTCATCGAATAGTTTCACTGAAGTGGATGACTCTTCTCATACTCTGACCATTTGACAAAGAGTTCCTCCCATGTGTTGGCATACGAGAATCTGTGTTGGTCCATCGGGGTCGAAAGGATCTCCTTTACTTCTATTGCCCGTGTCCGATACTTGACTATTTTAACACTTAACTACTGTAATATTGTTTGATCCTTGATTGGGTGCTCCATGAACTGTTGTACTTGTCTTGGCACCATGTTCGCCACCTTTTCTATCTCTGCAGTCCATGCTGAGTCCTTTTTTGCAAGTTGTTTGACTATGTCATGCAAGTTGACAAAGTCCTTGGGTGAGCCGAATTCTGGGAGACCGATGTCTTTAATCTCCCGATTAATCTTGACCCAGCTTCTTTCACAATCGACCCATTTCTCTTGAACCTCCCACTGAGGTTCTTGGGCCATTTTCACTTAGTATTCGACCGGTTTCCTTATCCGATCTATGTTGTTGTCCCTTAACACCCGAATTTTGTGCTCTTCGACGTCTCGACCTTTTTGAACCATGTTGATGTAGTCAATTCTTTCCACTACTTGGTGGGCCTTCTCATACCATATTTCCATGTATTTACAAGTCGCTAGCACCATAAGGGTGTCTTCTTGGAAGTCGACTATCCCTGCAGTGAAAATGTGTTGTTCACTCATGAATTTTCTATAGACATCTTGGAACTCACTTCTCAAAAACATCATGTTCTGTGTGGAGTCTTGATAATATTTCACCAAATGGCATAGATGCTCCAACTCCTTTAGCACAATGACCAATTCCTCTTCATCTTTCCTCACTCTATCCAGGGTGGCGTTTGTGATCGCCATCCCTGCATCGATAAGCTCGGACGTCATGGCATGCTCTGTGATGATCGATTTCTCCTTTGTGGTGATGAAGATCGAACTGTCCAATGTAATCGTCCTTTTCTTAATGGTTATCTTCATGATGGATTTCCTCTTTCGATCGTAGGCAATTTCTTGGATATCGACGACCTCATCAATAGGTTTGGGGATTTGTTGTTCTCCCCAGGTAAGAGTATTTCCGAGGCTCTTGGTTGTGTATATCTATTCAAGGTTGGGTTCCTGGACCTCTTATATATGTCTCGATGGCTTGGCCTCTAGTTTTTTCTCATTGGGTGGTAAGGTACTAGCCAAAAATGAGGAATCAAGGGCATGTTTGGTACTTACGTGATGATCAGCTATTGAAATGTCGCTTTCCTATTGCGGAATTTCTTCTTCTTTTTTTCCCTCTCCTGGCTCATCCTTTGAGCTATCCATTGGGGTTCCTGATATGTCGAGTGGCTCAGTGTCTAAGGCATTTTCCACCTCATGCTCGATCTATGCATGAATTTGAATTGGAGCATCGGGACCCGAGGTGGATTCTCTCTCAGGTTCTTTCTCCTCTATAATCTGCACTGGAGTGACCAGGGACACCTCTGAATTTCCTCAGCATCGTAGATGGTTATAAAATAGAACAAGGGATTTGGTACACCTGTTCTCCCTAATGTCCTTGCTATCTCGGGTTGGGTTGACATTTCCCCTGGTGATATGATTTGAGGTGGTGACACTTTAGGGTTTTCTAACCCGATGATTTCTTCAAATTGCATCGGCTCTAGGCCAATTGGTTCTCCTCGTATTTCAATTGGGTCATCAGAGGGAATCCTCATCATTTCTATCATATCATGGTCATTTTTATTTTGATCAATGATTCTTTGTGCCCCTTCTAGCAAGAGTAATCCCCTTATTTGTGTTTATGTTGTCTTTATCGCTCTGATCTCTTCCCTAGCTCTGAGGGTGTCTTGAGTTGACTGCTCTATTGTTTCCACCTATTCATCCATGCTCATGGCTTTGAACCTGGTCGTGTTTGGATTGGCCATTCTCTGCACCACCTCATTCTAGTCCCTGGTGCACTCTGTGAAAATCTCATCCTCAAACTTATTGTTGGGTACCATTTTATGCTTATTTTCACTTCACAAATCATACTTTGGTCTCCAAAACCATCCATTTTTCCTTCATTTTATTCCATATTTTCCATAAAAAATCCTATGCAAGGTACATTTATCATTCCTTAGCATAAGAATTGAATTTTTGAATTTTTAGCATTAAAATTAAAGATTTATCAGAAATTACAGGATTTGACTAAATCCCGTAATTGCTCCAAGGTTCATGTACTTGTAGGACAACTGGGAAAAATCTGAGACATGGGTCATGATCCTTGATGTAAAAGGATGGATGAATACCTATCAGCTTTGAGATCTGAGCTTTCCAAGTGTCCGGTCAATGTTGGTCAAACAGGGCCACTTCAACAGAAAATACCTTGTTTTAGCATAAAATCATGGACAGTTTTAGATTTTCTTGGGATTTGTTAATATTTTATGGATCTAAAGGGGGTATTAGACCTTTCTAGCATATTTTATGGATTTTATCATTATCTTTAGGAGGTTTCTTAGCATTATCATTTTCAAAACTCTTGTATAAATACTCCAAGACATGGACTAGTATGACAATCTGATGTTAATGAAGAAAACTCTGAATTTCAGTCTTGAGATCAGTTTGGTGTTTTATTCTTGATGATGTTTATGAGATGATTATGTGAATGCTAATGGAAATTATTTCTTAGCTGAAGCAACTCAAGTGTACAAGTGAAGCATTGGAGGGCCCCCTTTGCCAAACTAGTACATTTTTCTTGTACTAGATCAAATGTTCTTTTTAAGTAATCTTTGACATATGTTTTGATCAGATCTTGTTGTAGATGAGTTTTATTTATGCATTTGTTGTAGTTAGATGAATTCAATAGTTAAGTAATATGCTTAATGTTTCCAAGCATTACTCATGTTGTGAATGATTTTTTGAATAAGAATTCAATGTGTAGTTTGCTTTCAAGCATTAAGATGATCATGAATGCTTTTTGAGTTATTTATGTTTTCAGTACTTTTGATTTAACAAGAATTGGTGATGATTGCTAATGAATGAAAGAAAACAATGAATGCATCGCTTGAATAAGAGTTTTGTCTTTCTAGCATTGATAAGCCTCTGAGCTAGTTTTGAATATCTTTTTGAATGCTTACTGTTAATCAAATGCTCTTTAGGAAACATTTGTTGATTAATGTCATGAGATCTATGAACAGGACTTCTGAATAGAAGCTTAGCATCTCCTCCATATTTAGCTCTTAGAATAGGTTTTGGTTTATATCATTAAAAGCAACTAAGTCTATCTCTAAGCTCATATATTTTGAGTGTGCATCAAAGTCTTACAAACTCCGGATTGACAATTAATGCACTCTAATTTACATTATTCGATTGGAGCCCAACATTTTGGCGTCATTGCCGGGGATGCACATTTAGAAATAGATTTAGAATCTCATTTGGATAGGATGCTTATAAAACAACAACAAAACAAAAAAACAAAAACATTTTTCATTATGCTTATTCATGCCTAGACATAGAAATTAGGAAGGTAGATCCTCAAAGCGAAACCCCCCAACCACTCAATAAAATCCATTTGTAAAACAAGATCTAAAAAAAAACATGATGTTAAAGAAGTCATTTAGAGAAGGAGGGTATGCCACCACAAGGATCTTCCTAAATCCTTGTCCACAATTTAGAATGGTCACTAGGGATGAATCTTCATTTCAAAAGTTATAAGAGGAACAAAATATCCATGAAGAGGATCCACAAGAAGAGAACCTAGAATCTTCTTCTAGTTATCTTTCTAAGGAAATCAATGAGTCATGGATGACATGCAATGAAGATCAAACATTAGAGCCAGAAATTGAAGAATTTCTAGCATGTATATCACAAGATCCCTTGTGCATTCAAGATTTTGAACAAGTGCCACAAGAAGAGATTTGTGTTATAACAATTAAGGAGAGCCAAGCAAACCAAGATCAATTCAAAATTTTGTTTCAATTAGTCATCAGGCCACAACACCACTCCATTTTTCAACATTCTTTAGCATCAAATCTTTATGATCAACAAATTTTTCATGTCCAAGCATTCATTAAAGTATATTTTTCAAACTTGAATGTGAATCTACTTATGATCTTGTTACGCAAATGGATGCATTGGAAATTTTGTTATACTTGAGAGAATGACTTTATTTTCAACAATAGTGTAGGATAGAATAAAATAAATAAACAAACAGGTAAAATGAATAAGACTTTTTCTTCAAACTTTTCTGGATAATTCTTCAAATCATTGTTCAATAGTCATTTGAAAGGATTTCATAGCAGAATACAGTAAAGACAATCTTATTTTGGGTAACCATATAGGATAATTTAGAAAACATGTTTTTAAATAAACCTCTTGAAATCTATTTTTTAAATCCATTTTGAAATTTTCAATTTGGATCACAAGTCAAAAAGATATGATCAAAATAGAAACTAGGTCTCAAGTGAAATTTTGAGGACAGGGTTAGTACAACCTTGATTTGAGGGGTCTAATGGAAACATTTTTACATGATATTTATATGAAATTTATCCCTTGGAATCTAGTTTCTAAATAAATTTGAATCACCTCAATCCGATATCATATGAAAAAGTTATGCTCAAAATACTAACTGCTTGATAAAAACATCTGCATGGTGACAATTCTAGGTCTTGAATGTTCATAGGCATACTTCACATATAAAATCATATTATTTTCAAAACATATTTATATGGGAGATATATATGCAATTCTAGTTCGAAACACATTTTGAATCATCCCATTTGGATGTCAAATGAAAAAGTTATGACTCATTTAGTGACTACATGTCTTCAAATCAACATAGTAAAACTCTGCCTCCTAGGTTTGTTCATCAAACATTTTGTGATATCAAACCTAAGGGTTTTAAAAACATGTTTCTAATGGATACATAAAAAATGAATCTACTTTACTCTCTAAGTGTAATCACATTGATCGGATCTTTAACGAAAAATTTACACTCCAAATAGTGACTGTTGGTCTAGTCAAACATTCACAAGCAGCTCTATCAAACAGTGAATTGTTCATCATTTTTAGCAGATCATATTAAACCATTTTGAAAACCTGTTTATACTGGAAGTATCCACATGAATTCACTTTAACTTGGCTATGGAATCACTCTAATCGGACATAAAATGAAGATTGTGTGAACAAAATACCGCTAGGAGGTCTAGGTTGGCCACCATTCCTAAAAGGGGTAAAACAAATGCATTTTCTTTGAATATCATCTTTGGACTTGTTTTTAAAGTATTGCTTGTATTTAATGGAAGAAGAGAGACTGTACACCTCTCTTCCTTCATCAATCTAATATTGTATTGCAGGTAAGTGCTATGTTTTCTTTTCCAGGTCACAAGGGGATTCAAAGGGTGAACTCCATGGATGAGGACTTTTCAAAGTCAATCTTTAAAAATTCACATCTATGAATATGAAGTGAAAATATTCTAAAAAAAAAAAGAGGAAATTCACTTGATGTTGAGTTCATCTGATGAAACTCAAATCTCTTGAAGGTTGATTTCAGTTGTCGACCAACAACACAAACAATCTTATAAGATGGATCGAGATCAAACTCGAAGGCATGAAAATAATCATCAGAAGAAGACAAATTCATTTTCAAGTCACATCCATTGCCAAATAAACCTTTCATATTTCATATTGTTCATGGTTTCCAACACTTCAGTGAAAGATGGCGTTGGATTGTGTATAGCATTGGGTTTCCAATACTGTAGGATGGCTCTAGGTATTTTACTGTGGGGAGGGTTGTAAGGCGAGTGGAGAATGGAGAAAACAAGGGGCCACTACTCAAGCCCACCACTCCCCATGTTCACTTCCAAGTGAACCCATTTATTTCTCTTCCTAATAGAGATTATGGGTTGCTGAGTGTGTCCCCATATCTTGTTCTTCCTCACAGAGATTATGGGTTGTTGAGTGCGCCCATGTCTTTCTCTTATTGACAGAGAATAGGGGTTGTTGAGTGCGCCTATCTCTTACTCTTCCTGAAAGAGATTATGGGTTGTTGTGTGCTCCCCCATATCTTTCTCTTCTTGACAGATATTATGGGTTGTTGAGTGTGCCCATCTCTTTCTCTTCCTAAAAGAGAACAGGGGTTGTTGAGTGTGCCCATCTCTTGATCTTTCTGACAGAGATTATGGGTTGTTGAGTGTGTCCCCATCTATTTCTCTTCCTGACAGAGATTATGGGTTTCTGAGTGCGCCCATCTCTTGCTCTTCTTGACAGTGAAAAGGGTTTGTTGAGTGTTCACATCTCTTTCTCTTCCTGGCATAGAATAGGGGTTGTTGAGTGTGCCCCTCTCTTTCTCTTCCTAACAAAGAATAGGGTTTGTTGAGTGCACCCATATCTTTCTCTCCTAATAGAGATTTCGGGCTGCAAGTGTGTTTCCCCTCCTTGCTCTTCCTTGACAAAGATTTCAGGATATTAGCGTGCCCTCTCTTTCCTCACTCACCTTTTATACAAGGCCAATGTAGCATGTGAAATTGATTTGAATCGATCTTGGGTTCAGGGGTTGGGATTTCAAAGGATGTGGGTGATTAATGTTAGTATTGTTGTTGTGCCTTTTAGCTTTCTTTGTGGACTGTTTTTTGGGTGTAAGTATTTGGTGTGTAATGTGATGCTACCCCTCCCCTCTTAAATTTAATGATTATGCATTTCGTAGAAGATTGTGTTGGTATGAAAGGCGCCAATAAGATTCAATCTTCTCATGAACCAGGAAGGGAAACAAAAACCCTATCTAATATGATCAAGGCTGGTCTAGCCCTTGTGTGTGTTAACATAGAATTGGTCTTCTTTAGAAGTATGGAGTTGTTTTATATAAGATAAGTCCCTTGTTGATAGATAAGTTAGGTCTCTCTAAAGGCATATATAAATTGATTGAACCCTTGCCTTGCTTAAAAGTTGAGCCCCCTTCCTAAGACCTTAACATGGTTGTGCAAACAGTGGTTGATGTTTGTTCAATAATATTTTTGGTCCATAAAGATATGCTAATTAGTCAAGCCTTGTTTTATTCTTCTTAGGATTGATTTCCTCATAGTCTTTATTGGCAGACGTATAAATCAATTGAATCCTTACTCTGACTTAGGATTCTAGGTCACCTAAGTCCTCCACTTGGGATTTGTAAGGCAATTTCCTTATTAGTCTATTGCTTTTACAAATGGTTCTGTAGCTTTACATAGTGGATTTATAATGTAAAACTTGTTTAACTTTTAATGTATTGCTTTAGAGGATGAATTTTCTTATGGGTTCTCTCATTGAATTGTAAACTGCAAACCTTCCTTACTTACACCTAGAAGATATCTATGAGATGTATGGCTAAGCTACAATCATTTAATACTGCACTCATGCTCTTGAATGATCCTACTCTTATGAATGTTTTTTGTCTCATTTATACTCATTGTTGCTTGCATTTGATAAGCATAATAGATTTATTGTGGTATGGGATAATGTTGATATATAGATGATTAAGTGATTATAATTCCTTTTGCCTTGGAATAATGTTATTGAATAAATGATTGAGTGATTAGATTTCCTTGCGCTAGGTGTCAAATGTTGATGTATGATCGGTTATGAATTTTCTTAATCTTGTGTCTTGAAATTAATGCTAATGTATGTTGAGTTATGTATTTAGATTATGTGCGCACCTTGAAATACTGTGATGTATGATTTCCTAAGTGATTAGATTATTTCCGCGCATTGAAATAATGTTGATGTATGTCTAATTAAGTGATTAGAATACTTGATGATGAAGATTGATTGATTGATCTAGTTGTTGTCGACTTGATTGGATTAGCGGGATTTAGACACCTCCTTGTTCCTCAAAACAATCACCAGCCTTGAGACCTTAAATGGTCAAAATAAATCGAATGAATCCTGGGCTTGAGTGTTGCTTATGTGTCCTGGAGTTCCTAACCATGCAGAATAGGTTGGGTGGGCAGTTCTTTATTATTCATTGATATGGTTGATCATTAATTATATTTTCTTCAGTTGATCTTGTTGTGTTGAGTTGGGTCGCCATCATGTATAATTTTGTGTTGATCATGTGTCATTATCATTCATGTTTATATGTTGATAGAGTCGTTATTATGTGTTGATTATGTTTCATTTTTAATTGTGTTAATGCACGACTTATGCGTCATTTTAGTTACGATGATGTATGTTGTTATTATGTTGTAACAAGTTAATATCCTAATGAAAATAAAAGAAAAAAATTTACCTTGTACTTCATTTGGTCGACGTAATGGTTGGGTCATTACATTTGACAAAATACTATTGAATAAATTATTTTCATTGATGTCCAAGGTAAGTAGGTATTAACATATAAATATTCAAAGGAAATGTGACCTTAATAAATACAAAAGTGGAACTGGATTAAAAATGAAGTTACGTGAAAGTGGATTAGAAATGACGTTAAGTAAAATTGGAGTAAAATATGAAAGTGGATTAGAAATGAAGTGATGTAAAAGTGGAGTAAACATGAAAGTGAATTAAAAAAAAAAGGTAAAAATGAAAGTAGAGTAAAAGTGCACATGGTTTTAAAACCCATGGTGGTATTTTACCCATGGTATGTTGAAAAATAAATTAAAATGTAAAAAATGGAGAAATTAATTAATTATTTAATAAAAGTCGTGTCTTTTCAAATGAAGATGACTTTTCATGTAGAAATAATGGTAAAGTATAAAAGGAGAAGAGGATTGTGAGAAATAAAGTGTGTTGGTGAAAATGTAATATTCTTATGCATATCATTTGAGTAGTGACGATTAAATATCATTCAAGGAGTGATGATCAAATATTAGCGAAGATCAGATCTGGTGTTTTATCAAATAGATATGATGTTCTAGCAACCAAAACTTGTAAAGGAAGATATAAGGCAAAATTAGAATAATAAGCAAGAAGATCTGGTGAAGGCAGAGTGAAAGCAGAAGTAACAAGCACATAGCAGATCCAGTGAATCCATAGTGAAAGCAAAAGTAACGAGCACGGAGCAGATCCAATGAAAGCAAAAGTAGCAAGTGCATAGAGGATTTTGTGAAGACAGAAGTAGAAAGAAGACCAGTGAAGGAATTACATATGAAGAACTTGTAAGTAGGTCGATGCCTACATAACAAACAACTGTGGGGATTGGTGTCTCCAGTAGGTCGGTGCATACAAACAACGGTGGGGATTGATGTCTCTAGTAGGTCGGTGCCTACAAACATTTGTAACTGTATCTTGATGCCTACAAATTTATAAAAAGAAGTTTTTATGGTTTTCTCACAAAAGGGTTTCCATGTTAAATATTGTGTCTTCTAATTGTTACATTTATGTGATTGCTTAATTATGGTTTATGAATGTTAAAACGAAAAATATATCTTTATATTGATTCCCCCTTCCTCTCATTATAAGTGTGTGCTCAACAATTTGTATTAGAGTCGGTTCCTTTGGAAACAGTCTAACCATTGGAAGGTAGATCTGAGAGCACACATGGTTAGTCAGGAAGGTTTCTCTATAAATAGGGCTATGTTGTTTGACGGAACAAACTATTCCTTCTAGAGTATAAGTATTCAAACATATATAATGGCCATTGGTTTTGATATTTGGAAATCGATCATTATTGGTTATATATCCAAAACAACTCCACCAACAGATACGACCGAGAAAAAGGCAACTATAAATGATGCAAAAGCCATGAACGCCATCTTGTGTGGATTGTCAGAATCAGAGTTTATCAAAGTAATGCATTGCAACAAAATAAATTTTGAACAAACTTCAAAACATTCACGAGGGAGATGACAAGGTCAAGAAGGTTAAGCTCCAAAATCATATAAGACAGTTTAAGAGTCTAGAGATGAAAGATGAAGAAAACATTGCATCGTATCTCCTCTGTGTGGACTAAATTGTTAACACCTTCAGAGGACTTGGTGAAACCGTTCTAGAACCAATGATTGTGCAAAAGGTGTTGAGGTCACTCCACTTAAGGTTTTCACTCCCCTTAAGATTTGATGCCAAAGTTTCTTCCATTGAGGAAATAAAGTATATTGATAAATTAACAATGGATGAATTGCATGGGATCCTCATTGCATATGAAATGAGGACTAAAAAGGAAAAACCATCAAAAAGAGAAGTAGATTTCAAATCCTCAAAGAAGATGAAGAAAAAAGAGAAAAAATCAAGTGATTGTTCTAGCTATGAATTATATGTAGAGGAAGAAAAGTTTGTGAGAAAACTCAAAAATGGATCTAGAAAATACAAAGGTAAGTTTCCCTTTAAATGCTTTAACTGTGGAAAAGTAGGACATTTTTTTGTTAAGTGTCCATATGCAAAAAATGAAAGTAGTTATAATGAAGAAGACTATAACGTAAAGAGAAAGCATCATCAATACAAAAATATCCAAAAATAAGAAAATAATGAAAAGAATAAGAACTCTTATAAGCATAAGAAGAGCCTCTACTCAAAAGGGGTCAGCGAATCATCTGAAGAAAGTAGTGAAAGCAGTTTTGATAGTGATGGAGAAGAAATTCTCTTTATGTCAATCAAAAACAAGTTTGATGAAAACTAAGAAATGGTGGATTAAAAAGAAGAGGAAAACATTGAAATAGATGGAGAAGTAGATCTTGACCAAAATAAAGAAGTTGAGGAAAATTAATTTGAAACAAAAAGAGCAGTTGTAGAAATATGAAGAAGAGGATCATGATTCAAAATCCAAAATGTCACAAAGCCTTGAAGAATCAGAAAACATTATCATAAGCCTAAAAGTTCAATTAGAAGAGGCAATAAGGATAAAAGAAGTGGTGAGAATTCAGCTGGAGGAAAAGGAAGAAAAATGTGAGAAGCTAGAAGCTGAACTTGTCTCCTTAAGAAAGGATTTGGAAAAGTCAATTGCGCAGTTGAACAAAAATTTGAAGTTTGAAAAGAGTACCAAAACCTTAGATCATATCATCAATTTTCAAAGGTCAATATTTATTAATATGAGTCTTGTTTATGATAAGAGTCAGATGACCACCAAAGAAGATCTAGAAGTTGCAGGGCCATCAAAGAAAGTAAATGAAGAAAAATATAAAAGCTATGTTGATGTACTAAAAAGTTCCATCAATGATGAAGACAAAAAGAAGAAAGAAAATAATGTTTCGCGGAAAGTTGGCATTTCTCCTAAGGAAAACAAGGATAGATTCAAAATATATTTCCCACCAAGGCGGCCTAACATGAACTGGTACCAAAATTCTTTCTTTGGCTATTGCTTCTTTTTTAATCATTTTGGTCATAAAGAAATAGATTGTAGAACACATACATGAAATAATCATGTATGGAACAAATACATGAATGCTAATGGATTCTAAAAAAAAAACTATAATTCATTTTCCCTTTTATTTGATTACAATGTCGTATGTTATAAATGAAAAAACTATGGGCACAAAGCATGTTTTTGTAGAAGTGAACTTGTGGAAACTCCTAGACAAAACAAGGATGTGGATTCCCTTGTCAAACAAAAGAAATAACCCATAGGAGTTTGGAAAAGAAAGTAGGAACAAGAGATGTAGAAGAAGGAGGAATTTATGCTTGTGCAAATTGCCCTTCATTCTCAAAACAAAGGAAACCAATGGTATGTTGACAGTGGATGCTCAAGCCACATGACAGGTGACAAGAGAAAGTTTCTCACTTTAAAATAAGTTAATGGAGGCAGTGTGACATTTGGTTGATTTGGAAGAAATGATACTACAAGGATAGATGGAAAAGGTACTCTAAGTCTCAATAATGGAAAGACTAAAACATAAAATGCCATGTACATTGATGGTCTAAAATACAATCTTCTCAGTGTTAGTGATCCAGATTATTTTTGGAACGAAATGAAAGCATAGATACTACAATGAAACACTCATGAAAATTTTCAGAAACAGAGAAATACAACAATACTTAATTTCTATTAATGAAAGGATTGTAAAAAGACTGTAAAAGTACAGAGTGCAAGACTCACTAGAAGGGTGGCAGCTTTATCTCTAAGAAGAGATGTGATGGCTATGCTCATTCACTAGAAGATGATTATAATGAGGCTCTGAAGGCCTTTTTATGTTAAACGGGAATTCCAAAACCCTAGACATCCAAAATCCTAACCCTAGGAGATGAAACGCCAAAAGTCATGTGGCCCCATTTGGGTAAGTTAGTACATTAACTTTCTGGGGTCGTAACTTTTGCATACGATCTCAGTTTTAGGCACGTGATAGCCCATTAGAAAGGTATTTTTGAGAACTACGCATTGCGTTGTCAAAATTTGACTCAATCTATAATTTTATTGTGGAGATCCAAAATAAAACTGTTTAAGGCCCCAAAACAGCCCTGGAAGTACAAAACGATGTGTTGACATGGAAACATACAAAATAATCCAGTTGGATTAGGTGGGAGGCCACTAGTATCCACCTGGAAGATGTGTAGGGCTTCATAAAACCCTGGAAGTGTAGAACACATAATTACAAAGAAGTACAAAAGAATGTGTTGAACTAAAAAATGGCAAAAGGAGCCAGTTGGAACAGGTGGGTGGCCACCAATATCCACCTGGATCAATCCTCCCCCCTTAGGAAGCAATGGTCTCCATTGCATTGAGTTCCTAGGGAAGAGGGTAAAGCATGTTCTAAATATGAATCTTGGTGAGATGTGTTCTTTGTTGTGTTACTTGGTTTGTGGTATACTATCACAAACCGATTGTTGGCGAGGTTGAATATGCTCCACCAACCTGTTGTCTCTAGGTTTGACGAGCCATCGTGTAGGCACCATTGTAGGTGAAGAAACAATATCTTCTTTCTCTTTGACAAATTGTTTTTTCTGGATAGAAGGTGTTTAGGATGCAGTGGTTGTAGTGGTCTTATGTGCATACTTTGAACAGACTATGAAGAGGATTTATTTTTCAGTATGAGAGATTACATTGCGGCATTGTTTTGGTGGAGCAACAGTCAAAACTACCTTTGGTATCCGATAGAGTTGACCTCCCAGAGTAATAATGAAACTACAGGGTCTAGACTCATAGACAACATGATGTCTCCACAAATATGGTTGGCCCAAAACCACATCAAAGACATCAATAGGGGAAACATCACACACTACCTCATCCTTGAAGGGTTGGATGCCATTGTAAGTTTCAAACCTGTGAAGTAAAGCAATGCATATAGATTCTTAAGCAATACAGAAATTAATCAATGGCTCATACACAGAGTACACAGAGATTTTTACTGGAAACCCTCAACCGAGAAAACCTTTCTTATTTTCATTATATCGAATTTCACCATTCACCATACAATATATACAATGTTTTTAGGTATTCAGTAGATACCAAAACCCTAATCCCTTAATCCGGGATTAAGGGATTATCCGCTAAAAATAGCAAAAACCGCCAGACGCAGTTGTCGTATCTGACGCACCCACACACACACACATGCAAAGAATATAACACATACCCAACATTATCCCACTTGTTGTTTTCTTTGCATCCAGGGGTCTAGGGGATTATATAGTCAACAATCCAAGGCAGCAATGTCCGTTGTTACTCTACACCAAGAGAAATTTTCTGTGCTCACAGACTTTGTCAATGAATCTGCAGCATTCTTCAAAGTGTCATTCTTTTCCAGCAACACCTTCTTTTCCTCAACCATGTCTCTCACAAAGTGATACTGAACATCAATATGCTTTGTCTTCGAATGATAAGTTGGGTTCTTTGCCAGGAATATTGCACT
>JZKD02S1861015.1:347289-357511 GCA_000966675.3 Picea glauca | reverse complement strand
GGTCTTCTTACATCCGCCTTATTCTATTTTATTGAAAGGTCTTATTAATATTGACCTTTATTACATCCGAATACATTGATCTACCTATGTGCGGGTTAGGACCTTAACACCCCCTTAGGAAGCGCCCGACGTAACGACAGAACTCTAGGTGAAGGGATCATTAGACACAGTTGTCATATCTGACGCACCCACACACACACACATTCAAAGAATATAACACATACCCAACAGCCATAAGACATGCGGCAATGTTGGATGACACAAAGATCTCATCCCTGGTGAAGCCACCCGATGTTGTATGGTTGTGGTTGTGGTGTTGTCGACAACCCCAATTGTTTGATGGCCTTAGATGGGATGAGGTTATTATGGATATCATTATCAAAAATGAAATGCAACATGGTCCCCTTCACCCACATTTGTGAATGGAAAAGATGCTCCCCCTCTTTAGGATCTATTGATTATTCTGTTTGAATTGTTGTGTTTGCGACAATTGCAGTGGGGTTTGCGTCGATGATCTGTCTGTTTTCAATATTTTCTGGATCAGATTCTGAATCAGGGTCCGTCCCTGTGTCTTTGACCTTGTCCACCAATGATTGTTTCGAGCGACATTCATTGTGTGCTAGGGGATGTTTTGGAAGTCACACCACTTCCCAGTGTCATTCTTCATCTTCCCTTTCCCCTTTTTTTCCTGTGTCTTGGACTGGTTGTCTAGAGGTTATTGGTTAGCGATGTCTTTAACGTGCTTTGGTTGTTTCATATTTGCAAACCTGAATTCCCATTTGTTATGGTGCCTAAATTTATGCTCGATTTTGACAACATATCGATAGGCAACTCTTAATGATGAGATTTTTAGGAAGTTCATTTAAGTTTGTATGTACCTATGCAGAGCCCCACAGTATTTTAGAACCAGATGTTGCTCAGAGTATTTGATACCCAGCTTGGTGTGCAAGGTATGGAAAGTATTTGTGAACTTTGGCACTGTTTGGCTCTTGTCTTGCCGCAATGTGGTCCATCTCATGTATCAGTCTTCATAGTTATCAATAGGATAGTATTTTCCTTTGACCGCATCCACAAAAAAATCCCAAGTGGGCTTGACCCCATATATTCCAGATTTCTCTGTGGAACTTTTATCCCAGTAATTTTTCCACCAATTTTTGACATGGGGGAGAGCCTTGAGGAGTGATAAGGTGATATTTTTCTTGTCGAAATTTTTTTGAACAGAGAAATAACCTTCTAATATATTTAACCATTTTTCTATGGCATCCACATCTATCTAACCTTCAAATATGGGAATATCAAAATTACCTTGTACCTTGAAGGGAGAGATTCCTCCAAAATGGCCTCTTGATGAAGATGCGCATGTTGCTATTGGCAGGCATTGAAGGATGTGTGCAAAATTCTCCATCATTTCATCCCTCTTTCGTGCGAGATCTTGCTCAAGCAATAGGTTAATAGAATATTCTTCTCCTTTGTTTGTCTTTTTTGTCGCCATCGAGGGTTTCTTGGGAGTGCGAGCATGATTGTCCTCAAGAGAGACAAACTCGAGACCCAACTAGCTATACTCGGACCTCGTCAGGGACATGCGCTGAAAAATGATCAAGAGCAGCATGATCTAATACCACTGATCCATATTATTTTCGGAACAAAATGAAAGCATAGATATTACAATGAAACACTCATGAAAATTTCCAGAAACAGAGAAATACAACAACACTTGATTTCTATTAATGAAATAATTGTAAAGAGACTGTAAAAATATGAAGTGCAAGACTCACTAGAAAGGTGGCAACTTTAAATCTGAGAAGAGATGCGACGGTTATGCTCATTCGCCAGAAGATGATTACAATGAGGCTCTGAAGGCCTTTTTATGTTAAACAGGAATGCCAACACCCTAGAAATCCAAAAACCTAACCCTAGGAGATGAAACGCCAAAATTCATGTGGGCCCTGTTTGGGTAAGTTAGTACATTAACTTCCCGGGTTCGTAACTTTTGCATATGATCTTTATTTTATGCACATGATATCCCATTGGAAGTATTTTCAATAACTGCGCATTACTTCGTAAAACTCTGACTCCGTCTATAGTTTGACTATGGTGAGCCAAAATAACATTGTTTAGGGCCCCAAAATGGCCCTGGAAGTACAACAATATGTGATGACATGAAAACATACAAAATAAGCTAGTTGGATTAGGTGGGAGGCCACTAGTATCCACCTGGAATATGTGTAGGACTCTAGACAACCTTGGAAGTGTAGAACCCGCAATTACAAAGAAGTACAAAAGAACGTGTTGAACTAAAAATTGACAAAAGGAACCAGTTGGAACAGGTGGGTGACCACCAATATCCACTTGGATCAACTAGTCAAATGCGTGGCCAAGGACACAATCTCACATTTAATTCTCAAGGTTGTGAAATAAGGAAGGAAGGCCCAGGAAGATTAGTGGCAAGTGCATATATAACATAAAATAATGTATATATCCTCAATGAGATCTAGTGAGAAAATTGTTATATGGGACAAACAAATGAAAGTTTTTTATGGCATAGAAGAATAGGTCATATGAAATTTGATAATCTGGTAAAAAACAACACTAAACAAGCAGTGAGATACATGCCAAATATTGTTAAACCTTCAAACACTCTCTACAAGAAATGTCAGCATGGAAAACAGACAAGAACAAGCTTTAAATCAAAGGAGTATTACAAAATTAATCCATGGAACTAGTTCATGCATATCTTTATGGGCCGACAAGAACACAAAGTCTACAAGGTGAAAATTACTTCATGTTTCTCATTGATGACTATTCTAGAATAAAATGGGTTACGTTCCTAAAAGAAAAATATGAATCTTTTGAGAAGTTCAAAGCATTCAAATCCTTGGTTGAAAATGAAACATATTTGAAAATCAAGTGTTTGAGATCAAAAAGAGGAGGTGATTTTATCTCAAATGAATTTCAATAATTTTGTGAGACTCCACAGGATAAAAATACATTTCTCAGCTACAAGAAATCCACAACATAATGGAGTGGTAGAAAGGAAAATTCAAATTGTACAAGATATGGCAAGAACAATGTTGAACGAATCCAAGCTATCAGGTAGGTTTTGAAGAGAAACAGTTAACACCGTAGTTCACATTCTGAATAGAGGGAAAATCAGAGTCAACAACAACAAAACACCTTATGAATTATGAAAAGGTAGACTAACAACAGTTAAATACTTCAAAGTTTTCGGAAGCAAGTGATACATAAAGAGAGATGATGAGGATTTGGGAAAATTTGACTCCAAATCAGATGAAGGTATATTTTTTGGTCATTCATCAAGAAGCAAATCTTATAGATATTACAATACAACATTACGTAAAATTGTAGAGAATGTCAATGTAAAAGTTGATGAAGCAGGGCACCAGAAGGTAAAAACACAAGTAAATTTTCAAACATATGAGCTAGACTACAAAGAAGATAAGGAAGAATAAGGAGAATAAAATGAAGAAGAAGAAATATAATGCCAAGATACAAATACACCATCAAGATTTTGTCCAAAAGAATCATTTGGAAAATCTATTTCTTGGTAATAAAGATATGGGAGTCAAAACTAGAAGAATACTAGCTAGTGCATCAGAATATGCAAACTTCTCCTTGCTATATAAAATAGAGCCTAAGAATTCTACAGAAGCCAACAAAGACAAGCATTGGATTGATTCTATGGAAGTAGAGCTTAATCAAATTGAGAAGAATGAAACATGGGAACTTGTTCCAAGGCCGACAGATAAAAATGTAATTGGCACCAAGTGGGTTCTTAGGAACAAGTTGTATGAATATGGGCAAGTAATGAGAAATAAAGCAAGATTGGTTTGTAAAGGTTATGCTCAATTTGAAGGTATTGATTTCGAAGAAACCTTTTCTTTGGTTGTTATACTAGAAGCTATCATTGGCATTTGCATGTTTCAAGAACTTCAAATTCTATCAAATGAATGTCAAGTCTTCCTTTCTCAATATTAATTTAGAGGAATAAGTACATATTGAACATCCATAAGGATGTTTATTATCATAAAATAAGGATCATGTGTGAAAAATGAAGAAAGCACTTTATGGGATAAAACAAGCTCCCAGAGCATGATATTCAAGACTTGATTAATACATACAACATTAAGGATTCAAAAGATGAATTTTTTACAGTAATCTCTACATCAAGACAGTAGCAAAAGATCATTTGATTGTTGTGGTTGATGTAGATGACATTCTTTGGAGGCAGTATGAAATAAATATGCCAAGATTTTGCAATAGAAATGCAAAAGGAATTTGAGATGTCTATGCTTGGTGAATTGTCATTCTTTCTTGGATTAAAAATATCTCGATATGACAAAGGCATATTCATTTCACAAACCAAGCATGTCAAGGAAATGTTGAATAAATTCATAATGGAATATTGTACACCATTCAACACATCTATGGTCACAAGGTGTAAATTGAGAAAAAATGATGAATCTTTGAAAGAAAACCAAACATTGTATAGGTCAATGATTGGAACCCCACAATATGTGACAACATCAAGGTTAGAGATTATGAAAGCAGTAGGATTGGTTGCATGATTTCAAGTTTCACCAAAATAAACTCATGTGCAAATAGTGAAAATGATATTCAAATATCTAAAGGGCACCTTGGAATACGGCTTATGGTACTCAAGAGGTGAATATTTTACTCTAATAACATATACATATGTAGATTGGGCAGGTAGGGTTGATGATTGTACAAGTGGAGCATAATTTTTTCTAGGAAATAGTCTAGTGTCTTGGTTGAGCAAGACATAGTATTATTTCTCTATATCTACAATAGAAGTTGAATATATTGCACCAACAACTCGATGCATACAATTTCTCTAGATGAAGCAAACACTGCATGATATCAAGGTAGAATATGATCAACCAATATCAATCATCTGTGACAACATAAGTGCAATCAACATTTCAAAGAATATTGTTATTCACTCAAAGACGAAGCATATTCCCATCAAGTACCACTTCCTAATAGAACAAGTAGATAAATAAAGTGTCAAGTTTGAATACATTGCTACCAAGGAATAAGTTGCATATATTTTTAACAAAATCCTTCCTAGAGAAACATTTGCATATCTCAGACAGAAGTTGGGAGTGATATCCCTCTCATCTCATCAATAAAGAAGCACAACTCAGGGGGAGCATACCTTTTCCATTGATGTCAAAGGGGGGGAATTATAGACAGGGGGAGAGTTGTAGATAAGGGGAGGATAATTACAGATAGGGGGAAAGTTGCAGACAAGGGAGAGTTCTTTCTATTTCTGGAGGATTACGCGTTTTTTAATACAAGGATACCATCAATGACAAAGTGGGGTATTATTGAATAAATTATTGTCATTGATGTCAAAGATAAGTAAGCATTCACATACAAATATTCAAAGGAAATGTGGCCTTAATAAATACAAAAGTGGAAGTAGATTAGAAATGAAGTTACATGAAAGTGGATTAGAAATGAATTTATGTAAAAGTGGAGTAAAAAATGGAAGTGGATTAGAAATAAAGTTATGTAAAAGTGGAGTAAAAGTTCACATGGTATTTGCACATGGTTTTAAAACCCATGGTGGTATTTTACCCATGGTATGTTGAAAAATAAATAAATAAGGGGGAAATTAATTATTTATTTAATAAAAGTCGTGTCTTTTCAAATGAACATGAATTTTCATGTAGAACTAATGGTAAAGTATAAAAGCCGAATATGATTGTGAGAAATAAAGTTTGTGGGTGAAAATGTAATATTCTTATGCATATCAATTGAGGCGTGACGATTAAATATCATTCAAGGAGCAACAATCAAATATTAATGAAGATCGGATTTGGTGTTATAGAAAATAGATCTGACGTTCTAGCAAGAAAAAATTGTAAAGGCATATTTGTGGTAGAAGTAGAAGAAGAAGAAATAATATCTAGTTAAGTCAGAGTGAAAGCATATGTAATGAGCGTAGAGTAGATTTAGTGAAAGAAGAAGTAACGAGCGTAGAGAATATTTTGTGAAGACAAAAGAAACAAGAAGTCCAATGAAGGAATTGCATATGAAGAACTTGTAAACTTGTAAGTAGGTTTGGTCCTACATAACAAACAATTATGGGGATTGGTGTTTCCAGTAGGTCAGTGCCTACAAACATTGGAGAAGATCGGTGTCTCTTGTAGGTTGATGCCTACAAACAACAATGAGGATTGGTGTCTCTAGTAGGTTAGTACCTACAAACATTTGTAACCATAGGTTGGTTCCTACAAATTTATAAAAATATTTTTTTGTGGTTTTCTCCCAAAAGGGTTTCCACGTTAAATATTGTGTCTTCTAGTTGTTACATTTATGTGATTGCTTCATTATGTTTTTTGAATGTTAAAAACAAAAATATATCCTTATATTGATTCACCCCAAACCCTCTCGATATAATTGTGCGATGAACACATCTAGGGTTATGTAACAAAGGTTGATGACCTAATAGCCCAACATAAATCATGTATCTAGAGAAAAAGGATGTACACCTTGTCTTAACTACTCTCTCCAAACTTGGACTTGAATATGTTGTATTTTTTTCTAGCTTTCACACTCATAGGTTTACTATGGGATCCACATATACAATCCCTTATTTTGCTTCATTTTCATAAATGTTGATGCATGAGAAGGGGAAGATTCTTTCCATGGGTCTTCTTAAGCCATCTCAGTCTCAAGATTTGTTGGTTGGTCAGTTGAAGGGATAGAAAAAGGCATGGAAACCTGACAAGAAACAAAAACTCCAAGAAGTCACAAAAATATTAGGAACAATCATCGTCTACCCCAAAAGCATACTCCAAATCCTCTACTTCTAAGGTTAATTCTCATAATAAGGATATACCAACTTGTAGTTACCACAAGATGGTTGTTAATGAGGACCATTTTGTTGAGTACACAACACACCCTTCAAAAAATTTCAAATTTTATGGTACCGCTTTCATTTTTTGTATGTCCTTGTGTTTTAGACTTTGACTATATTTTTTGTCTTCTTTAAATTCCTACATTTTTATTTCATTTCTAAAGATTAAGAAAAATTCAAAAATAAATCCCATGTTGGTATAGAAAGAGGGAAAAAGAAGTCAAAGAAGATCTTAAAACATACAAATTTCACAAGTGTCAATCAAACCATTGGGTCAGGCATGCAAATATAAACTAGCATAGTACAAAAGTTGATCCTGACAAAGGAATTTAGGAAAGCAACAATGAACCATTGGCGTTGGTAAAATTTCAATTCAGTTCAGATTGAAAGTATCGATGTTTTTCCGTCGACATTGATTGAACCCATCGATGGTCGACATAATTTGTCAGGACTTAGAGGAAATAGTTCACATTCTTTGTCGACCTTCTATGGTCCATTGACATAGATGAAACCCATATTAACATCGAATGGATAGAAGTATCTTGTCTCAGTCGATACTGATGAGCTATGAATTGCCAAATCAATCTTAGTTGTCTAATTCTTTACAACGATGGATCTCCACTATTATAACTTTTAATGTGAATGATAGTAAACTTAGTAACGATATGGGTCCATGTCATCAATTATACACTACCATGTCATCGATCGTACTTCATTTTATCACATCATCTTGACATGTCACTTGCCACATCATCGTATGGCTAGGAACCATATGGGTCCATGTCATCAATTATACACTACCATGTCATCGATCGTACTTCATTTTATCACATCATATTGACACATCACTTGCCACATCATCATATGACTAGGACTGTTTGACTTCATCAAGATCTTTATTTCCAATTATTGCAATCTCCTTATGTCTTATTTATTTTGAATTCTAGATTTGGGTTCAGACTTATTACTAGTTCTAAATATCTGAAATCCAAACATCTAGATATTTGTATATCATATGTTTCTCTAAATCATGGATTTTGTATTCAAGTATTTACGAAGTCCAGTAAGGGTTTTCCACTTGTCCACTTGGAAATGTTTCCTCCTCTAGCCATGAACTTAACATGTCATTATAATCCGATGCGGTGTTTGATTTAGCTTCCTATATGTTCTCATGGATTTTGTCTTCAAGTATTTATGAAGTCCAGTAAGGGTTTTCCACTTGTCCACTTGGAAATGTTTCCTCCTCTAGCCACAAACTTAACATGTAATTATAATCTGATGCGGTGTTTGATTTAGCTTCCTATATGTTAAATCGACGTGTCATCAAGAATTCAACTTTCATTTTTACTTGGTTTCTAACTCACATATCTTATCCCAGATTCTAGATTTTCTTACTTGGTAGCAACCAAAAGTTTATCATATGCTCAAGGTTTCATAAATTTCGTTGCTTCACACACAAATATTATTAAGAGGCTTGAACATTATAAACATGTAGTAATGCATTTCTATAGTGAATGTGGGATAAATAAAAAAAAGGAGTTGTAAGTCAAATTCTAGATCCCATTCAAAGGAAAAATCAACAGTCAGGAGTTGTCTTACATGTCGAATCAATGGACAGGATTGTTTTTATTCAACACGTCATTTCCTCTCATCTGTGATCCAGGTTTTTTTAATTCTATTTACACTATGATTATTTCAGATATCCAAACATCCAGACCTTCTATATTTCATTCATTTCTCCAAAATTATAGATTTTGGATTGAATACCTTTAATTACGAATTTCAATCGTGGGTTGCCATGTTGCATACCGTACAGGGACACATCACTTACTATACTTCATTTTATCCACATTAGCATGACACATGTACTGCCACATCATTGTACGGATTCTCGTTAACTTCCATGTTATCTTACGAGTACTGATTAAAATGGCAAAGTGCACCAATATAATAGAAAGAATATACATGTATTATTCCACCGAGGATCAGGGGAATTCATCATTTCCATTACTTATTTTTGTTTGAATTATCATTAGAAACGATTGATCACAGCCTAACAACTAGTTTATTTACAGGAAAATTATGCCAAGAAAGGCCAATCCTTGTTAGTCCCTGAAGACTCCAAAGGTGAAAGGTATGAAGTTGGGTGAAGTGTCCGCACTTGTGCTTGCAAAGGGAGTGTATTTGTTGAAATATGTGGAGACAATAATCAATATTCCTTTGAAGAAAGATTTTGTTTAGCCACCCTTATACAAAAATATTGAGCCTACCACGAGAACTAAGGTTCTCCTCCCTTCTTGGAATCAATTGTTTATCAAATTGAGGGGTGAATATTACCCTACATCAACACCACACAATGACCAATCCCTTAGAGTGATAGATGATCAAGTATTCTCCAATATCCAAAATTCTTGACTGCATATGGTTGCAGCTAGAGCCCCCATTTTTCTGTGCATAGAAGCATTAGAGTGGATGTTGTATGTGCCATAAATGTATTTTCTAGTTTGAACTTGAGCTAGCATATATCAGAACCCCCGGCCCATGTATACTTCAACATATTATCGGAAAACATGTACAAGAAGGAATACTCCATGATATGTGACTTGTTCTTAGCTCATCTCTATTTCATTATCTTTCGCCAAGATTGCCCTAGATTATCAAAGAAGGCAAAGAAAATATTGTCATGCATTGGAAATTGGTATATGGAGGAGAAATATACATACATTATGATTTTTTGAACAACAAGCTCACCTCATTTATTACATGTATCTATCCCCGACAAGCTTGTCCTAGGGGAAATTTTTTATCAAACAATTCTTTAGAGGTTTAATGCTTCCCTAGTCAAAGACAAGAAGAGGGATTTTATCCCCGATGGTTTTAAAATAGGATATTACTTTTGTCAAGGACACCCCACAAGCCAGGAAAGAGGGATGAAGCCATTTGGAATACATATTTGAAACTGGAAAATACATAAAGCATGATCCAAAGTGGCTAGTTCTTAACCATGTCGAGGAGGTTGTTGTGTATTGGACTTATGCCTATGAAAAATGGGATGACGAGGTGTTCACTAAGAACGCATCGAGATGGGTTGAGGTCCTAGAGAGGAAATATAAGCCAAATATCACTCTCTTTAAAACTCTCTCTGTGGATGAAAAAATAGAATTTATGACAAAAAGTGTTACAACAGTTGCATAGGATGTTTGTTAGGATATTTAGACACTTAGGAGTTAGTTAATATCTACTTGGTCTAATATGTCGTTAGGTAAAAGTGTGTTTCTTTAGTATGCATTAGTATGCATTTGTAGTTAGGCAATC
>JZKD02S1861015.1:330636-347279 GCA_000966675.3 Picea glauca | reverse complement strand
ATCAACCACGAAAAAACAATAATGAGTCATATTTACATCAAACAATATTGGGTCCATTACCCAAACCTTTGTGCTACGGGGCTTTCTTCAAGGGTTGACATCAATGACAACCAACTTTAATCAGCATTCAATACACTCACCATAAAACATGAGAAGAATTGGTTTGTAATGTTTTATAAATTGAAGCTTAAAACACCTAAATACATCCAAGCTTATACTCCTTACTATGAGAAGATAAATGAACATGACATTTTCCATGCCTTATACATGTTAAATTTCAAAACTACCAAATTCATAGTTACCCAATATATTACAGACTTTGACCATAGTACATGATATTTGGTTAATTGCATTATTTTTATATAAATTGAATGCATACTCAAAATTCCTAGGATAAAGTACCCTCACTAAAATCAACCCAAAATTATGAATGGGGAGATGTCATAGTGTATTTTTAGAGAAAACAAAGTTTAAAGTTTTGTTATAACCCTAATTTGCACCAGATATGCTTACCTGGCATCAGGCTATCTCATTTTACATCTTTTGCCAAGCCACTACTGAACAAATCTTCTTAAAAACACCCTTTTTGAAGGTACACGCACCTTGCTCCACTACTGCACGCGTGTATATGCTAGCTGACCCACTACAACCCATGTATACCTACAAAAACATGAAAACTGGAAAGTTGCAGATGGAACTCACAGTTTTGGGTAAGTTACCTAAACCGTTTGACCGCCCATAGCCGATCACTAGACCAAAACCTATCCCTTTCTAGCCTATAAAAGAAGGGGTAGGGATCCTATTTTAGAGAGAGAAAATAATGGTAAAGAAACTCTAGTCGATTTCGCATTCCCTTTGTCCCAACCTTTTGTAACTATTATGTGAAGAGAAGCATATAAAAAAGCAGTTGGAGCATAGTTGAAGAGGAGCCTAGGACCAGATTCGAGGAGCAGTGGTTGATCTCACTATTGTAAGGTTCTCTTGTGAGATTAATAAAAAGAAGTACTTTTCCTGTCCCGCCATATGAGGTTTTTAATGTGTAATATTGATTATATTTTGATAAAATCGCTAACCCATTAGTTCATAGATCATATGCATGTTTGGAGTTCTTTGTTTGTTTGTTTATGAATGCAAGTTAGCTTTGGGAGGAGATTTGTAGTCAAGGAGTGACCAAACGTGAAAGGATGGACATCAAACATGGAAACTAAGGTATAATAACTTGATCTTTTTAACCTTATATTTACATATGAATAATGGGGTTTACGATTGGGATGATGGTAAAAAGTAGGAGACTTTAGGTCATTTTTGCATGCATTATAGAACCCTTAAGGCTAGTCCATAGGGGGATTTCCCACCCACAACAAAAGTTCATTAAGGTTTTGCAAGGGTAGTCCACCACATGAGGTTTTCATCAATACCCCCCAAGAGAAACTTGTAAAGATAAACTTGGATAAGAACTTGTTAAATAAACTAGGTTAGTATTAGACATAATGGTGTCACCACTTTTCAATGGATATTTAAACTATTAATCACTTTTTCAAAATGATGAGGTAATAAGACAGGTGCACTCATTATCATATAGAGATAAATGTAAAAATATTTCCTTAAAGGATAGTAAGGATTATTCATTTAGGGGTGAGTGTAACAATGTAGGAGGAAGATGTATATGAGAGCTTGCAGAAGTTCATGGTAGGGAGCGTGCAATAATTGAGGACAGGAGGATGTATGAGAGTAACCACATTTTTAATACATAATTAGTCTAAATCCTTAATAAAATGAAAAAATGTTGAGTTTATACCTTCTATTACTTGAAGCATTTATATCGAGCAGTAAAAACTTTGAGTATAGGATAAGGATTACCAACACCTCATTACCAGTACCGGATGAACGCAGAGTTGTGCCTAGTACTGGAATATCACATGCCTTCTCCTTTAGTACCAGATGAGCACAGAGCTTCTCCTACAGTACCAGATGAACGCAGATTTTTGCCCAGTACCGGATGAACACAGAGTTTTGCCTAGTACCAAATGAGCATAGAGGAAAACATTGTTTGCAGTACCAGATGAATGCAATTCTTCATTACCGGAACAGAATTCCACAGTACCGGAACAGAGTTCTGCAGTACCGGAACATAATGGTATCAAAATTCTGGAAATGACTATCAAATCCCAGCACTGAACATGTTGATTTGGCCTTGTCGACGAAAGTTGCAAAAGATTATGAAGGTCTCAGCAACCACTTTCCCCTATGCCTGAGGTTTTTTATGGCCTCATGCAAACAACGTGAGACGCTAAAAAAATCTTCTCAGAGGGTTGAAAATATCTGCTAAAAACAAACCAATAGAACTAATTAAAACTAGATTTTTATTCAGGCTTACAAATAGAAAATTCAGGGAAAATGTCAAAAATTGAATTATTAGCTATGAATACAATAGTTTGGAATTAACATTCAGTTTTAATTTCTATTAAAAATATCACTTAATTGATCATTCTTGTGAAATAGTGGTCTTAAAATAGATAGGTAATGATAAATCACAAATGCATCTTTTTTTAACAACAAAAAAAGAAATTTGAAGAAATAGGTCATGAAGCACTCCCTTAAGTGTTATCTTCCATTGACAATGATGCCTTCTCCACTTTTGAAACCCTTCCAGTATTATGTGTTCATTCAAAGGATGAAGATATTACCTTCTCATAAAATTCCAAACAAAATTATCATAACTTTTAGAAAGAAATCTACTATAGGAACAAAAGATCTTAAACCGATTGCTTTGTTAACTTTTGACATTCCCTAATTATGAAAAGTATGAAAGATAGGGTACATTGCAACATTATTTATTTATTTACTATCTTACTCTAATTAAACAAAATAAAATGTCCTTCAAGTATAGTAATACTTTTAGTGAAGCCATGTGCGTAACAGGGTTAGAAATATATCCATACTCGGGTTTAAAAGATAAATTTTAATGCATACCAGAGTATGAAGGACCAGTTGCTTTGATGATGAGATCAAACAATAATGAAAAGTAAAAAAGTAGTGTGACCTGACAACTAATTGGAACCATATTTCAATATGATCAAGATATTCGTGTTTCCCTTCTTTGCTTAGGTCACACAACATGTCCTCCTTTTCCATGCCACATAGAGTATCTTCTTCAAGATGATTGGTCTCTGAGGTACATACAAAATCTGTTGAGAGGCATGCTAATAACTCCTCAATATTAGGTTCCAATGGTTTCTGTCCATTGCATTCTATCCATGATTCTTGAGTCTCCTCAACAAATTGACAATAGGAATCCGAAAGGGACTTCTAAATCTTCTTGTAGAGAGACAACTAAATTCTTGGCTACTGTCAAGATATGCTCTTCCTGAGAGGTGGATATCATAGTTGCTGCTAGAATGCGAGAAATTTATTGGAGGAACATTCTTCAAGAGCTTGATCATCCATGAATTACTCTCATTGGTTGATGATCCTTGTCTCGCAACATAAATTAGTACTTGAGGGTTCTTACAGCACCCCAAAAATGATTTGTCATCAAAGATTTGAATTTTAAAACTAAGAAATTAAAACTATTTGCAAAAATAAAACACACCAAACTTGAACTCCTTGCATTATTGGGACCCTGTTGTCACCAAGTTATCTATTTTCACAAGCTAACCCATCATGAAAAAACAATTTTTCATAAAGGAAGGAAAAACACACTTGCATTAAAAGAAAAACACTTATGCATGAAAGAGAGAGGACAACCTAACTTTGTAGCAACCCCACTAAAGTGGATGCGTGGGATATTCCTGCACATCTTACTGTCTTCTCTCCACCCTTATTTCATCCATAAAATAAATCCAAAACCATTAAAGCAATCTAATCCAAATACTACCTATTACCGTTTACAACTCCCTAGCAACGACGCCAAAATGTTGGTGCAATTATATGCATAATATATTACCAAACATAAATTATCGACCGAGATTCGTAATCAGTAAAGTTGATGCACTATATGTGTTGGTGATAGGTGGTTTATCTATGTCTGATGAGTATAGCATAAAGAAGAAACATTCGAAACTCAATACTATGCCTTTCACACCATTTTAAAAATTAGAAAGAAAAACTTGCAAACAAAATCTTTACAATCATGCATTCAAAAAGACCTTGCTCAGATAATGAATTGTCCATTTAAAAGCTCATGAAATGGAAAGATGGACTTTGACTCAGTTATCTGTAGCTACTACTCTTAGCAACAACTAGCAAGCAAATCATGGCACACTTTCAACGATAATCAACAGAAAAAACACTCATAACACAATCAATGTTTGGAAAGGACTTATGTCCCTACACAAGAAGCATTACACAAGACACTCCATTCTTGGTGCATGTAGGTGAGAGATGGGGCCTAGGTCGTTCCTGCACTTACTTCAGACAACACAGATATTGAAGCTTCTAAACTTAGAAAATGATAATTGCCCACCTAACAATCATGAACATCTACAAAGTTTTTGTCAATTAAATCTCACACTGCAAAAACAGAGATGGAATCATATACTGTGATTAATATAAACTATTCATCCAAACTCATTCAAAAATCAACAAATATCTATTCATAAATCTACATTGTGCTCAAGAAAGATCACTCACTCATAATTGTTTACAATACACAATTATTCTACTCACACACACACAAACAAATACAAGGAGACTTACCTTGGTTGGGGCAGTGGACCATTTCCGTACCAACCAGGTAGCTCTAGGAGATTACAAAACACACACTTTAATCATATCCATAAATTTCAAAGGATGAACTTCATATTCCTTCAATTGACAGGTATACAATAATTCAAAACTCAGTTTCTCAACATAACAATATATTCAAGCTCTCCCAAGAACTAATATTACAACATGACAATTCATCCCCACTCTTAGACCTATTAGGTCTTATTTATACATAAAATCCATGGAGGAATGGATGAAACTGAATCCCAAACTAAGAAAACAATTTTTACAATTTTAGGATAAATCCCAAAAATCTGTGTTTTTCATCAATTTGGAAACATTCGAGTTAGGGCTCCACCCATATCTTCCAAACCAATTATAATTTTGAAAAATTTCCCTTGGTTAAATCAATTTTACATATTCTAGACAAAACCCATATCTTCGAATTTCTAGATCTTATACCATATGCACGTAAATCGAGGTGCAAGTTGGCAGTTTGAGATTTTTACTAATTTTGGCATAATCATTCCCCCTAAGCTAGAGGTCCAGACGTGTGAGATGGGTGAATTGTGACTCACTTTTCCACATGTAAACATTGCTCTGGACAAAACCCATGTCCCCAATTTTCTTCTAGAAGCATTCCAAAAATATGAATTATTTCTAGTATCGGACTAGCATAGTTGGTACCGAACTAACATAGTTGGTATCGAAATCATGTAGGAATGGGTTTAGTACCGAACTAGAAAAGTTGTAAATCTGGGTACCGGACCAACGCAATAGTGGTACCAAATGGAGCTAGTACCGTATGGAGAGCAGAGCTGGTACCAGAAGAGGTGCAAAGTTGGTACCGGATGGAGCTGGTACCAGAAGAGGCGCGGAGCTACTATGGGAAGAGGTGAGGAGCTGGTACTGGAAGAGGTGCAGAGCTGGTACTAGATGAATGCAAAGTAGGTACCGAAATAGGTGTTGTGCTAGTACCAGATGAGGCATTGAGCACGTACCAGAATAGGTGTTGTGTTGGTACCGGAATAGGCACGAGGCTAGTACCAGATGAGGCATGAGGCTAGTACTGAATGAGGCGCAAGGCTGGTACCGAATGAGGCATTGAGTGGGTACCGGAATAGGTGTTGTGTTGGTACCGGAATAGGCGTTGAACTGGTAGTACTGGAAGAAGCGTTGTGTTGGTACCAGAATAGGTGTTGAACTGGTACCAGATTAGGCAGGGTACCAGATCCAGCGGAGTACCAGATTGCAGCTGCTTTAAAATTCAAAGTCATTAGGAGCATAAATAATCAATCATTTAATCCAATTTAATCAAGAAAATCAAACAAATCATGATTTAACATAGGTTACCTCTCTATGCACATGTGCAACGTCACAAAGTAGTTTTGTGGAGGAAATGGACAACATAGGCACATGTGAGAGGTAAAATTGACTTAGATAGAGGATAATATAGGGTAATAGAGGTGTCAAAATGGAGACTCAACAATAACAACACCCTAGATTCTCTGATTCCTTTGTTTGAGTTTTTGACAGGCACAGGTCTACCTAGAGATGTTGCAGTTCTCATGCACTCTACGGTGAGAACATGTCCCCAAGTAGGAGCTAGATGTTATCCCCATTTTATGGATAACTAAGGAGATTATGTCTCGAGGCCCTCAGGTTGCATATATGGAGTGTTGAGAGACTACATGACCAATAATATCCATTTTCACAGTTGGATACCCTTGTCACCACCAGAGAGGTCGCGGATTTTCATATGGCATCCACCACATCAACTAGCTTTTGAAAAGTAGTGGGCCTTGCTCCATGAGGTACAAGTTAGTATTATGGTGAACATCATTTCAATATTTAAGGAATTTAAGTATGTTGTATCTTATATTGCTCTACATTTCATGATATATGCTTGGAAATTATTTTGTTTTCATTGCTTCACCTTGGTGGTTGACATTGTGCCCTGGTAAGTGGCCTTCCTTAGGGATGGGTTTGCTACTAGGAACTCCCTTAAAGATCCATAGTATTATTCCCAACCATACTTACCACTTTCCATCACTATTTCCACCCATTTCCTTATCTCTTGAGATTTTAGGGTGTATTGACCCAAGAAGGGGGTGTCCCTCGTTCTATGGGAAGAAGGGGTTGAAGGCCCAGAGGGATTGATGTTGGGTAAAATATAAAATCCTATGTATGAACCTTCTATATGCTTAGCCTAGGGATCACCCAAGAAAGCAATGAAATGCTTATCTTTGAGAAAAGGGGGACCCTCAAAAAATATGATTAAGAATGCTTAAAAGGTTAGTTGGAGGATATGAGGTCTCATTGCGAGCTGACCTATCATTTTGATGAATATCTAGTGGTATGAAATTACCATCATCTGGTCACCAAGATAGGGTAATGGCTCTCAGTTGCATGGCTAAGAGAAAGGAGGTCTCATCATGAGCCAACCTTCTCATTTCCACTAGGTGTTTTTGGGTAACACTGCCATTATCTGGACACCATGCCAGGGCAGTAGCCTTCAACCTTTCCTTAAATTTATGAAAGAATGAAAGAATGAAAAAATAATGGGCTTGGAAAAAGTGCATTGTGGACAAAGGTATCACACACCCTCTACAAAGGCACCCATGAATGAGACACTGCGACCTATTGTATGTCCTAATCCCTATGCCCATTGAGTCTTGACCCTAACCACTTCACCCACTTTACATGGCTTAGAAATGGATCTCTTGGAAACTCTCCTTGACCTAGGGAAAGATCTACCCAATAGGACACCTCTTCAACCCTGCCATATTCAATCTTGACAAGTCGCATAATGTCTTTGAGCACTTAATTGTTTGACATAGTGATCTTTGATGCACATGCTTAGGTGGCTCATTTATTGATTGGATTCACTTATCATAATGTTATGGCTTGAGATCCTTGGAGGGTATGCTTATTTGTCTTTGCAAGACCTAGTTGGTGGACAATTTTGAAAGAACAATCCTAGCTTGGGCTTCCATGGGACTTGAAGTGTTGAAGATTGAGTAGCTTTAGAAGATATCCTTATTGTATTTGACCAAGACAAACCCTAAAGAATGTTATTATATTATATTTATTAAGACGACCCTACTATGCATTTGTAAAAGTCGGCCCTTTTGTGCCTTGTCAATTAAATGTAAATTAAGAGGGTAAAGTGATAGGTCGACCTAGACCTAATTAAGGGAGGCCAGTGCCTCATTTGTACACTCACTTATGAGCTCTACAACAAGAAGAAAAGTGTGAAAGTCTTGGAGGAGAATTTGTTGCAACTAGGTGTGATGACAAGAAGGGTTTTGGTCTATCTCTTGGTATCTCTTGGTTAAGTGGTGCACTACTCTTCCTAGTGAAGGAGTAGAGGAGGATCTTTTGATTTGTTAGTTCTCTCTTGAGAGAGAAGCATTTGTTTTGGCTGGCTAACCTATATTGAGGAAGTTTGTTGGGTTTTCTCCCCCTAAAGGGTTTCCTAGGATAATCTTTGTGAATCTCTTGTTTATGTGATTGTCTCTCTTTCAGTGATCTTATATATGTAGCTAACATGCTAATTGATTGTAATAATAAATAATAACTATAACTGCTAGTTGTATAAGTAAAACATCAACATGGTATTAGAGTAGGCCTGAAAGACACCAACTCAGATTTTATAAATAAGTGACTAGGCTCAGCGCACCCTCTCTAAGATTTGGTTTTCAATGTTACATATGCTACAGAATTAGGGTTTCTACATAAACATTAAGTGTGATGTTTTCTCTATTTGAGGAGGCAGTTGGAAAAAGTAACCACACCTAGGAACTCACCCTAGGATGGTGTATCTAGTCCCTAGATCATAATTCCAAAATTTGAAGTTTGAGAAATTAGGGTTTTCTCATAAAACCCTAAGTTGAAGTTTCAATACCAGTTGTAGTTGTAGTGTCAGCGGCAGTTTCAGTTGCAGTTGCAGTTGTAGTGTCAGTTCCTTCATGCCATTTGCAGCACCGGTTGCAGCACCAGCACCAATTGCAGTACTAGTTGCAGTGAAATTTTTTTGAAGTGTTGGGACTAATTTTTATTTTCCTAGTGCACCTTACCCTAGAAAATCTCCAACTACCTTTAGATTACAAGTTGCAGCACCTTTGAATTTTTTAAAGATTCGTTATTGCTTGTCATTGCTGTTGGATGGTGCCACTATCTACCGATATTGTTAGAGGTATGTACTTACATATGTTTAAACTGTATCATTATTCTAAAGGGTATTTGCAGGAGAAAGGATCTTTTTTCTAAACAACATTCATAGATCCAGAAGGATCTCAGATCTAACACATTCATAGGAACAATGCACCCTAGGTTTGATTAATTTGATATGCCTCTATTTGTTATGGCATTATTGTGATCTTATGAACATCTAGATTGTATTTTAATCTGTTTAAGTTATGACTATCATACTAACCATGGGTCAAAATTAAAGTCAAAGTATTAGATTGATTAAGGTTGATATTATAGAATTTATTCTCTAACTTAGATTTATGTCATGAAAGCATGTTATCTTAGTACAGAGGATAGGTTGAAGAGTATACTTGTCATCTTGACTGAAGGAGACTCAAAATAAAAGCGACAACACTCATTCTTGAGGACAAGACTCCAAGTTATAGGTTTGATTGATTAAGTTGATAAGATTCAAATTTGCACATAAAAAGTTTGATAACTGCCACATTACAAGTAAACATTATAGTTTTGATAGAAATCTTTGAAAAGTTTTATTATTTAATACTTGGTATCATGTGAGCACTATTGAGATAAATGCTTATTGTAATCATTTACTATATATAACTAACATATCCTCTAGGAGAAACTTTTTGTTTTGTTTCTAGGTTACCATGGAGGAAGGATTGATCACAACACTAGAAGAGTGTTGCTCTCATTTATTATTACTGTATTTCTTACTTTTTACTCTTGTTTCAGGAAGGTCACAAGTGATATCTCTGAAGGAGCTACTGTGACGATTGTTCTCACTATTTTTTTTATTATTATTATAAAGAGTATTATTCTTGTCTATTATTTCTCCCTTGTTGTTCTTGTTCTGGGCATGTCACAAGTGATAAACCTGAGGGAGCTATAGTGATGGTTGCAGGAGGAAACATAGTAGATGAGACATGGAGAAAACTATCCAAGTTGTATGCATGACCATATACATCCATGTACCGAAGAAGAAGAAGAAGAAGCTACTTTTTCTAGATACAGAACATCTCATATGGAGATGGATCATGAGGAGCAAAAGGCTCCAAAGATGACCGAACAAACCCCCTCTAATGTAGTTGATCACTCTTTAGATCATCAGGAAGAGTTAGTAGAGCTAGAAGGGCCTACCCAGAATCATTGGAGTAACCAAGAAGAGACCAGTATGGTCCCATGACACTTTGCAGGATGAAAATCCATATAGCATTGATGAGCCATATCAGAGGGAGCAGGTGGATCCAAAGATTATATAGACTCATAGGGAGTCAAGCTTCAGAGGGAGCATGGTGACTCAGAGTGAGCTTGATCTCATAAAGGATCAGATGGGAAAAAGAGATGTCTTCCACGACTGAGAGACATATGCCATGAGTTGACAAGACTATATCATAGCTTCAAAGACTTCTAGGAGATGTGAAATCTCTCGAGAAGATTCTTTTGTTTCAGTAATAGAGGAGGAAGCTAGTCAAAAGGAATGGGATATGGATTTTTCCTTGAGACCAGAAGGGAATTTATTGGTGACTTCCAATATTGATCTAGAAAATCAAGCATGTTGCAAATAACAATATAAATATGTAAAAATCATGATTTGTGTCTAGAGGATTCTCTTAGCAAGAGGGAGAAAACTATGATGAGACACTTGCTCCGGTAATCATAAGAAGTATATATAGAAAAAACATGATCCATTAAAAGAGGTTGATGTTGTATGAGATTCAGAGGGATCAAATGAATCTATTATCATGATGGAGTAGAGGAGATACTCTCATAGTTATACAACTACAGTGAGAATGGAGCATTCATTATCAGTTTCAGAAAAAAACAGTTGCAGGTCCAGACTCCTAGTTCCAGAAGGAACATTTGTAGAGAGAGTAGAGGACATACTATTAGACAGTGATACAGATAGTGATTTTTGAAAAGAACATAAAGCCAACACATGATTGAGTAGATTGAGTTGTAGTTGAGAAAGTGTACTAGTTTGGTACAATTTTATGTAAATATTTGGTTCATTGATATATTTGAAGAACACGAGGACATATACATGTTTGGCGGTGAACACATTGAGTCAATACATGATTGAGCCTAGACATGTTCGCCTGATTATGGAAAAACATGTGATGAGGTACCTAAAAGGTACAATCGATTATGGACCCAGATATATATTGGAGTATGAGATAACATTGCAAATTCAAATTGGGCAGGAAGTGTCATAGACTAGAAAAGTACATTTGGATATTCCTTTAGTATTGGATCAGTTGTGATCTTGTGACTTAGTAAGAAGCATACCTATATGTCACTCAGTTCCATAGAGGCATAGTATGTGGCAGCATGGTCAACTTTTGACGAAGCAGTATAGCTTTGAAAGTTGATTGTAGAATTGTTTGATCTCTGTTGTAGGAAAATTCCCCCATGAACAAGTGAATATCCTCTTGGATCCTAGACCCCTATTACCAATACAAAAAGATGTTAACATTGGACATTAACATTCCTTTAAATGTATTTAAACTAGTCAAAGGGAAAAGAGGAAGAAAGTATGATGTACCTTTTTCTGAAGCTTGTCCTCGCTTAGTCTGGGATAAACTTGATCTTCAAGCCCTTTAATGAGATCTGCAAGCTAATATATAGAAAATACAATGCATGATTCCTATTCTACCAAAATTAGTTTAAACTAAATTTATCAACAAAAGACAAGCCTATGCAATCATACACAAAGTTGAGGGAAATAGGCCAATCATATATTAATGAGAACATTACTAGGCACTTACAATCTATAGATGCAATTGCAACAACCTCCTCTCCAAGCTCTCCTCGCCTATCCCTTGCACAATGCTCCCAAGATCATAACCACAATATTTCTCCCAAGATCATAATTTGGATACCTCCAATCTGTCCCATATTCCTTCTCCATGGAAAGCCCTCATTATATAGGATTTGGAGGCTTAATCACCATGGATAGGATCACTCATAAGATCCACTAAAAAGGGATCTTCAAGATATTTAAGGAGAAAATATCTCTTAAGGATTTTAGGGAGGAAATATCTCTCAAGGATTTTAAGGAGGAAATATTTCAACCTTACATGAGATCCTCAACCTCCACTAAAAAATAGGAAATCAAATGTGAGGTGGATTCTCACACTAAATTAATTTACTTTTTATGAATATTAATAATTAATTCATGTGCACATAGTATTTTGACCTTCATATAATATATTTCTCCTCCACATCGACTAGGGATTGTGACATATGTTATTTCATGGTGTCGAGGTGTATGTGACACTTAGCAAGGTGCATATGACACTTTTACGACACTTGCGACACTTAGGGCGAGGTACCTAGGTGTGAAAATTTGATGTGTAACAGTATGCCCCCTAAAGTGTGAGGTCAAAAAAGAAAATTATGGCCGAAACACTTTACAATTCTTCAATGCAAGGGCATGGAGTTGGAGAACCTGGAAGAAGCTGCAAACAACCATCAAACAATATTAATATATGTTCTGTTATCACCCCATAAATTATGGGAATCAATTGATGACTTGGATATTATCTGTGTCTGGTGGTTTGGTGACAAATGATATTGCATTCTTCAAATAATTTGTGAAAAGAAAAAAGAAAGAAAAGAAAAAGAAAAGAAAAAAGAAAGAAAAAGAAAAAGAAAAGAGGGCCAAAAGAATTGAAACAAAGGCCCCATGCAATAATATCAACTTGGTCATACCTTCCAAGCATGACCAAGTTCTTTTAAATTGTCAATGTTGATATGTTAGTGAATGCATCTGATCACACTATCTAATCTTGGTCAAATAGACCCTAGGTTAGGATTAGTGAATACATCTGATCAGACCATCAAATCCTGATCAGATAGCCCCTAGAAAGAATAAAATCTTAACCCAACTGTTTAACCTGGGTTAATTGCCTGATGACAGTAGGTTAGGATGTAGATTAATTGCTTTGCCTGCCTTGCCTAAATAAAGCCAGATCAATGAAGATGTTACCCTGTGACTCCAATGCCTAAGTGTAATTGAATTGATGCCTCCCTTGGTGGTGTATATGAGAAAAATCAAATGAAAACCCATGTGAATGTCCTTATCCTAAGTTTTCCTACATGTGACATTTTCCGCCCCCTACCTATTTCTCATTCACCTTTCAATGGTCCAGATCGCGATGATTATATCAACGGTCCAAATTTGATTCTGGACCCCCCTTAGTGTTCCGATTTTAACCAAAAGGGGGGGGGGTCCGGAATCGATGGTAATGCTTGCACAGATCTGGACAGTCCTGAAAGGTGCGTGCGAATCCATGGCTCATATTGGATTCCGGACCCCCCCACCCATTATACCTTTAACGGAGGGGGGGGGTCCAGAATTGGTTATAAATCGGGCGCAGATCTGGACGGCTCTTAATCCAGCGCTCAAATCGATGGTCCACTTTGGATTCCGGACCCCCCCTTCCGTTCTGATTTTAATGGAGGGGGGTTCCGGAATTGATATTAAGGAGCGCGTAGATATGGACGGCCATCATACAAGCACGCAGATCGATGGTTCTTAACACATTCTGGACCCCCCCCTTGGTGTTCTGTCTTTAATCAAAGGGGGGGGTCTGGAATGAATATTCCTTCCGGCGGGCCCCTTGTTACACATGGCATGTTCCTATTGGTCCAGAGGTCAAATCCCCCTCCTGCTACCTGACATCCCCTCACTCTTGGACGTCATCCTCCACTATCCCCACTTGTCCCACTTGCCCCCGGGTCAAAGTCCCATCCCGTTACTACTGTCATTCCATGGTGTTAGCGCTATAACACCCTTCACTCATGAACAACCCCTTTGGCGACTTTACCCCCAATCCCAAACCTCCACGTCAGTCATCCGTATACTTTGGTCATCATCACCTGCCATATCACCCCAAGTGGCCCGTTGTCCATTAATAACTGGATTATATGCCCGTTGTCATGCTGACCGTTTTCCTGCGTCCGACCAACCCAGTTTTGAATAAATATACCGTTGCGACAATTTTCACTTGTTATTCATCCCTCACGCCAGAACCACCCATCGCACCAGAGAACATATCTATCATCTCCCTACTGCTTCCCCATCGTTTTCCTCCACCCCCTGCAGACCCCACTAACGATTGTTTGTTGCAGGTACAGTTACGGAGATGGTGTCTAAAATGAAGCCAGCTGAAGAGGAAGAGAATCCGTTCGTTCCGCCTCCGGTCGACCTGGATAAAATCCCTCTGGTTGACAAAGATAGGTTGATAGCGGACACCATATGYAGTTTTGACTTCTCGRATCTRCAATCATGGCTCYGGGAAGTTTTCCTAGACCAGAGCGAYGAGATTGGGCTCTGGGAGTCCAATCTGYCCCTCTATCTRTTCCCAMAAATTCATCATTTCCCAGAGTTTGCACTCAAGTGCCAAGCTCACTAYGTCCCCGAACAGAAAGCCATTGTTTCYTCCTCTGGGGACGYCCTTTTCTTCATTACCCCAGAGGATATCGACCAAATGATGCAGATAACCCGCCCGGAGTCTGCATCCCCATTCAACCTGGAGATCCTCACTGAGCTCTACCAAAAAATGACCTTCCCGCAGAGAGCTCATATCGTGGAGCTTTTCCTCCCCACTTCCACTCCACTCCTGACCACGAATCCTCCGTACCCATCTTCTATGTTTTCCACCAAAGGAAATCAGATTATTTCCTCACTGTGCGCCCTGCTCGGGTACTATTCCAATCAGTGGGTAGACGAACCCATCCTTGGTTTTCTCTCTATCTTTTCAAATGATGAACAACCAACCACCCAATTCGATTACAGCACCTTCTTGGCCCATAACATCCATGAAAAACTGGTGAATTTTTCCACTGAAGGCATGTTCAGGTACTCGTCCATCCTAGCTTACATGTTCGTCTACTTCCAAGCAGACAGATTCAATTTCTCGATGCAGAAGATGGACGCCGATGGGAATCCACAGCCAGTCACAGCATGGACGTCTCTTCTAAAGCGCAATTCTGCCGAATACGACTTCGCAGCGTTCATTGATCAGTTTTACCACCCTGTGGTAAGTATGTTGACTAGTGTGCCTGAGCCACGAGTAAATGACGAAGTCCGGAGAGTTCTACACCTCTCAGAAAATGCAAAGACAAGAGACTAGTACTTGTACTAGAATCACTCCGAGATCCGAGTCTACGGGTGCGAGTTGGCACCATACAAGCTTCCTAGATATATGTCAGTAAGAGTTTTCGCACTGGAATATATTAGGCAAATTATGAATTCTAATGATGTTCATTTTGTTTCCCTCAAAAAGAAGCAACAGTTGCGGATTAAAGGGAAGATAGGTTCATTCATCTGCAACAACAGAGGTGCAGGTGACGAAGCAGACAAACTGTTGAGGGAAATGAAATTCCCCACAATTTTCACATGGCGTTATGATCCCTGCGGGATCATTTCAGAGATGAGAGTCAGAAATAAAAATGCCCCATATGCACATGAGCCCAGACCCGAAATCGAAAGGTTTTCTAATCAAACAGAATGGGAACTTGATACGTTGGTGGACGTAGGACCAACTGTCAGGATGGAAAAGCAGGTGGCCTCAACAAGCGCGCTCCCCACTGCCACACCTCAGAATCCCAAGGAAAAGAGGCCTCGTCAAGAATCGTCTTCTCCGGTAACAGAGGTGTCTTCGGAGGAATTTAATATACACGCCAAAAAGCCAAGGACTGTCCCAACGGTAGGCACGACAGTGGATCAAGAGATCACGACCACCACAGTGGCCTCCCCAGGGGTCAAGCCCATCAATCTACCTTTCGGTCCGAGTCAACACAAGGAGATCGCAAAATCACTGAAAACCACAGACTCTCCCTTAGAGACTCCACCAAGCAAGACCGGGCCCAAATTGGGCGTCTTTGAAAAATATGACTTAATCAAAAAGAGGAACCAGACCCTGACCAACAGCGCCTATGCCCAATTTCAGAATCAGTCAGCCACAACGCAACACAGGCTCCTTTCGGCATTTGATACAGAGAAAGGGAGGATGCATATGGCCTACCTCCATGCACAAGTGTCGAATCCCAAAGTAATATCTGATTATAAAAGGGTCATAGTCGAGTTCTAGGCCAAGGACATGCACCCAGCAAACCAGATGGATCTGCATAAGCAGACCGGAGAGATGGTTTTCCACACTTTAGCCCACGCTGCAGATTCTTCTTCAAAGTATCGGGTAGCTTTGAGCAATGCCCAGACACAGCTAAAGATGGAGAAAATATCATCTTTCGCGAAGGACAACAAAATCAAAACATTGGAGGAGTTGGTCCTCAAGATTGGCTATGACCCTGCGAATGTCAAAGCAGCTGAAGAAATGATTAATAAGAAAAATGCTGACATCGCGTCCTTAAGGAAGCAGCTAAAGCTCCCTCCAACAGAGGACCCACAAATGAAGAAAATAGCCGAAAAGGAAGGAGAAAAAGATGAAATGTTAAGGTTACTCATGGAGCAGAATGATTAGTTAAGGGAGATGGAGGCCGATATGGAAAAACTGTTAAAGGAGAAAGAGCAGACGAAGACATTGGAAGGAATCCCCTTAAGCGCTATCCACGTTGCAGGATTGAGCACAGCGACAGCGACAGCAGTTCCATCCACAACAGCAGTACAGGTACCAGAAGGCACCATAGATCTGGCTAAGTCTATGGAGAGAATGAATTTGCAGGAGTCTGAAATCAGTAGACTCAAGAAAGAA
>JZKD02S1861015.1:309124-329059 GCA_000966675.3 Picea glauca | reverse complement strand
CTTCAATTAAGAGATTCTTAAGTGCCTGTTGGTTGGAGTTATTTCCTTATCTTTTCTTCTGATCATCATTTAAATTATTAAAGATCCAGTGAATGTATTACCTCACCTTGTGAAAGACTTCTTCATCATTTCTGGTTGTATCTCGGGTTCCTTAAATACAGACCCCATAGCCCAATGGATCTGTAGTTTGTCTCAACCGATTTCAAAAAACCTTTACAACAAAACCAACATTTTCTATAGCTATCCTAATATCTTAATTTAAAACAAACCTAAATTATACAGAGAGATCCCTCTCTGGAGCTGGAAGGGCTAGATCCCAGCTCTAAAAGTGGTTGGTTAAGGTTACCTTAGTAGATTTCTTCTTTTTCAACCTCTAGGAAATTTACCGAGTGCTAACATGTTCCATTTCCAAGGCAGGAAAACCTATGCTCAAATATGAGGTGACTCAAAGCATGGTCGTTGACCAATATACTATGGATCCATGAAAAATATGGACTAAGGATATGGCCACCAGAGATACAATGTGGATCCATACCTTCATGACATGAATTGATCGTAGCCAGGAGAAATATACAAAGGAGCTATGAGATGATAAAAAATAGCCACAAACCAATATAATGTGCATCTATGTAATAGTCTATATATCAGCATGCTCAAATGATCTCCTTCGTAGCATCGGGAAAGTAGATAACAAAGTGAATTCTCAACCCAGGGTCTTCATCCCAATCTCGATGTAGTACGAGTCTAGCCATGTGAATAGATGTTTTGATGTCGAACATGGTAGAAACCACTTTATTACCGGTCATTGAGGTAAATCGTTAACAAGTACGATGGAAATCACCAGTGATGTCAATGACTCTCAAGGTACCCTAGTAAAATCCAGCGAATGTGAACAAATGAGTCAAAGTTGAACATTTGTGGAACCATCCAATCAGAGGTCAATGATGTAAACCTACTTTCGGAAGTGAGGAGGCCTTCCATTAAGGCATGCAGGTCCCAAGGTACCAATTGGTTTCTAATTCTAATTCTCGGATGATGTGTTGAATTTGATAAGAAAAGACTCATCGAACGAGGGCCTTGATGTATCCCCCATCATCGACATGAAACTGACAAAGGAAAGTGATGTAAGATGGTGAATCGAATGAGTATGGACTGACATGGGAAATGGAAACTGGCAATATTGCAGATGGATGGTTTGAAGTGAAACTTCCCTTAAACATGATGAGGCACGACAATTGACTTGGCAGCATTGACTCGACAAGTACCGAAAATGTAATGTGATGAAAATAAGACCACTCTTCGACTGGATGAAAAAGTATGGCGACACATGGAATTGGTATGACTCAGAGACAAGCAAATTACCCAACTATAAGACGAGACACAAACAGGTGCCATGCTCAAGGGTGACAAAAGTTGCCTTAAAGGATTGTAAAAAACTTGACCCACTTCCTTTATTTTTTTCCCCCACCCAGATAGATGAGTACCTATTTTTAATTTAACGAGCTCAATGAAGGTAACACATGCTCGATATAACTCACCTTTGGTAAGTACCTCTTCCTTTGTTTAACAAACTGGAAGAAGTAAGGGTTTGTCCCCACATGGGCCCTTCAAAGTGTGATTTTAGCGAGTCCAGAGAAGGAAAACTCAGTGGTTTTTCATGTTTAGAGAGTCTAAAAAGAACTTAAAGGTGACTCCAGGGTTGTCCTTTTTCGTAATTTTAGTATCACAAGGCCAAAAAATCAATAAACTACCACTCGAAAGACACCCTTTCAAACCTTTTAACAAGTGTGAAAGGAAGCAAGATCACTTGACAATATTTTCATGTTTATAGAGTCTGAAAAGAGCTTAAAGGAGACTCCAGGGGGTTCCTTTTTCATATAACATTTACGAGTCTGAAAAAGTGATAAAAGTTTACTCGGTCACATTCTCTTGTATTTACGAGCATGAGAAAGAACAAAGACTAAGCTCAGTATTGGTTTCATTTTTATAGAAGATTGAAACAAAATTAAACTTATGCTTGTAAATTCCCAACATAATTTCCAAAGGTAGGGATACCCATGGATGGTTGGTTCTCTGCCCCCATCTTGAAAATCTAGCAGCTTAACTCTAGAATGATAATCAAAGGATGGAGACATGCTCCCCCAAGCTTCATTTCATTTTCCGACTTTGAGGTTGTCACCAATTTATGTACTAGATGGAGAAAAAGGATAAGGGAGGATGAAATGAATGTTTAAATATGAGACCTAATGAATGACTCGACTCGACATCTATGAGATCTAGCTAAAGACTTGACTCAATATCTCTGAGATTGAGTGAAAATACTTGACTCAATGGGAGAGGTGACTATTTCATTTTTTAATGAGCTTGACACGGGAAAAGAACTATGCTCAGAACCTTTGTTTCACATTTTAATGAGCTTGCGATAGAGAAGCAAAACTATGCTCATGGCTTCAGGTTCAATCCCCAAATTTATGTTTCATTTTTTAATGAGCTTGCTACAGAGAGGAAAGCTATGCTCATGGATTCTTCTTGATCATGGCTTCTAAGAGGAAACTATTCTAGAAGGAATACATGTCAAGGGACAAATGTCAATCATGGCTTCCAAGTGATCTTCACTAGATGGAATAAAAACACTCTAGAAGGAAAACATGTCGATGACCTCAATAAGAGTAGGGAGATATGGCTTTAATAGCCCTATCAAAGAGATGACCATGTCAACTACTGGATCTAAGTCAAGAGAAGGGAGAGATTCCCTCTCGTGCGGGATTGAACGCACAGGGCATGTCATTACATAATTGACTTGTGGTGGGGTAGACATCGATGACATGTATGGACCATTCAGGGAAGGTGGATGGTTGACCATTAAATGAGGGTCAATGAATGAAAGTTGTTCGATCGTTACTATGTTTCCAATGTGAGGGAAACACATCACTCAAAAGAGAGTGGACACAAAATCTCTCATAACGTAGACATAGTCTCTCCCAAGGAGCAAGTTAAAGTCTAAGGGATTATGAACTACCATCACATTGATGTAGACCATTTTCCTCCCAAAGTAATTGGAAATCGAGGAAGGATCCCTAAAGGTTGACTAACTCTTCTGTCAAAGGTCAACAGATTCTGAGTCACGGGCGCAAGCTGTAGGGAACCAAAAACTTTCCAATAATTCACAAATAAGATTCTAACAGAAGAACCTTCATCTATTATAGTGTTAGGAATATTCCTATCACAAACTTGTATGGTGATTTGGAAAGGCACGTAAGAAGGAAGACAAGGTTCTGTCAAATGATTCCAATTAATAGAAATCATTTGATTGCTTTAAGGGGTGCCATCGGGATGGGCGGAGTGCCCCATTTTCTAGGTGAATCATTATTAATGAAGTCAATCTGAGTGACATCCTTACTCTTTGAATGAGGAGTGGGATCAACTAGTGGTGGAACGGGATCGACCACTTTGGTTTCACTCTTCAGAGGAGGAGTGGGATCAATCGATGATGGAACTGGATTGACCACTTTGTCACTCTTCAAGGGAGGAGTGGGATCGATCGGTGACAGAACCAGATCAACCACTTTGGCACTCTTCATATGAAGAGTGGGATTGACTGATGATGGAACTAGATCAGTCACTTGGGTTTCACTTTTCAGATGAAGAGTGGGGTTGATCAATGACAGAACTAGATCAGTCACTTGGGTTTGTGGTTCAACCGAGGATGAAACTAGATTGACCACCTGATCAACCGGATTGACTGGGGATGGAACCAGATTGACCAGTCCATCAACTAATGACATTTTAGGATAAATCGTACAATAACCAGTTGGAAGTTGAATATTTTCCAAAATATAGGAAGCCTTGTCCATACGAGGGCAAAGGTGAGAGTAATGATCACCTTCACATAACAAGCAAGAAAATTTGACAGTTCTCTTCTTCTTACCAACCTTACTGTCAGTAGCTGAAGAGGTGTCACCAGCATGTCTTGCAGGGGATGATGATGTGGAAGACCACATTTCTAAGACCTTGGGGAGACCAGAGAAATCCCTCAGAAAGTGGTAACCCTTACAAATCCTGCAAAGGAATTTGGGTTTAGGATTCTCCGTTTTAGACTTGTCGTCTTTATCAATACTCCCAGTACGATTAATAGTAGTTGGTTGTTTGGATCCAAAATGATATGATGTGGTTGGAGGATTGGTCCCTTTCTGGTTCTTCTTTTTCTTATCTTTTTGTTTCTTTTTCTTCTTATCAACCTAGCTACTTGCTTCAGATATTTCACAAGGAAAGGAAGAAGAAAGGGAAGGAAAATTGATAGGTGAAGAAGGATAAAGGTCGACATGAGTTTGATGTGTGGGTGGTGTTCTTACATCTGAAGCAATAGGTGCATTCAAAGCATTGGGAAGATTCAAGATCACTGGAGTGGGGAACAACCAAACCGGTAATCCGATCGTGAGTCCTGGAAGACTCAATGTAGCAATGCACGAAGGACCAACATTTTCAAAAGAGGGAAAGGCGAAAGGTTCCCCGAGAAAAGGGGTTCCTCCATTGGTACTCCTAGGATTTGACACCATTGATACTGACTTGACCTAAGGTCCACTGAGGAAAACAAACAACACACGCTACAAATCTGAGAAGCAAACAATCAAACAAACCTTCCCACAATGAAACCACTAGTTGGTGATGAAATCCAACATCATGAGATCAATATAGGAAGGGGTTGGGACAGAGAGGGTGGATTAGTTATGTTGTAGACCTTCTTAATGGACTTACGCCTTGGTGCAAGCTTCCACACAGTAATTGTGGATTTACCCTCCAAGGAGCCTGAGTGAGTTTGACCAATGTTTGTTCCAAGTACAAAGAAGACTTCCCTTCACCGTCACCTTGTCTAAGGACCCTAAATATTATGGCTACTAAGGTCACCAACTCCCAGTTAGCCTTTGGGCGGGTATAATCGACATTCAAGTCCGAACATATGGGCAAGATAACAAGTCTGAAATCCTTCAAGAGAACTGAGGACAAGTGGACTGGTAGAACTCTAGAGGACCCTGAATGGATTCAGAATTCATGAAGCACCGAGACAAAATGAAGACATTTGAACCTCAAGAATAACCCCCAATATACTATATGACTATTACGAATGGTTAAGCCTCAGAGGGATAATCTTCGTTTCTCTCCTGAACGTGACCTCGTGTGTAACCCCTTTGTGAGAGAAGGATCCCAACTATGCTTATATGAACAATTGAATTTACCTCTCCCTCGCACAAGATTCTATGTTTGTTTTATGACTTTGGCAATTTATCCTCACAACCTATTCCAAATCCCTACACTTGCTAATGTAGGTTCGCTAACAGAAAATATAAAAGTGTCTGATCAATTTTATAAGCACTCCATTTTAGGGTTGTTGTTTACTCAAGGGTGTGAAAGTGAAACTGATGATGTTGTAGAATCGACTCCAAAAGAATTCAAAAAAATGAGATGAAAATATTTTTCTTCAATGAATCCTACATACGGGATGGAGAAGAGGTTCAATTTTCTTCAAAAAAAGAACCCAATTCCCAAATGCAATTTGCTAAATGCAACCTAGTTATCTACACTACCCAACAAAAAGAATGCAATTATATTTCTTTGTTTGATTCTAATACATAAAGACAACAAATTCAAATCCTTTAACACTCCTTTACTTTCAATCAAAATGGAAGAGTTGAAAACAGATACAAAAGACACGAAGAAAAAAGGATTTCAAACAAAACATGAACTCATAGGATAATGAGAATTGAATGAAGATAAATCACTCAATCAAGGACTCAATAATAGACAAGCACTCAATGAAATAAGAAATTTCAGAGAAGAGTCCAAAAAATTATAGGGAGAAAGAGGAATCACTCAAATGTCTTGACAAAACAAGCAGCAAGAAAAAGCAATCCAAGCTAGGTTGTGGTAAGCATAAAGTCTCAAATAATTCAAAAAGGAAAGATTTGAAAAGAAACTTAATACCAACAAACCTTTCGAGACATTTTCAATCACAACCCTATTGTGCCTTTGTAAAAGTCGGCCCTATTGTGCCTTGACAATTAAATGTAAATTAAGAGGGTAAAGTGATAGGTCATGCCAGACCTAATTAAGGGAGGCTAGACCACTATTTAGAAGGGAGGTCGGTGCCTCATTTATACACTCACTTATGAGATCTGTAACAAGAAGAAACATGTGCAAGTCTTGGAGGAGAAGCTGCTACAACTGGGTGTGACATCAAGAAGGGTTTTTTTCTATCTCTTGGTATCTCTTGGTTAAGTGGTGCACTACTCTTTCTAGTGAAGGAGTAGAGGAGGATCTTCTCCTTTGTTAGTTCTCTCTTGAGAGAAAATAATTGTTCTTGGTTGGCTAATATATATTGAGGAAGTTTGTTGGGTTTTCTCCCCCTAGAGATTTTCCCAAGATAATCTTTGTGTCTCTCTTGTTTCTATGACTATATCTCTTTCAGTGATCTTATATATGCAACTAACATGCTAATTGATTGTAATAATAAAGAAGAATCATAATTGCTGGTTGTATAAGTAAAATATCAACATGAAGCCCATAGGTGGATGTCAAGGGTGTACATACCATATGAGAGAGATCAAACTTTGAAGGCTTATAATATGACTTGGATGACATAACCTAAACCCCACATGCCAAACGTTTTTCCTAGGAGAGGAAAAACATCACCTTTAGAGGCATGACATCACCTAAGGGGATTAGGGTTTTGTGGTGAGTTGACATTCATTGGCACAAGGACATTTTGAGGGGCTTGAGCCTTGATCACGATGGAAGTTGTTGGGATGCTTGACATGTGGCTTTGGGAAGCCTTTCTACACTCTTACATCACCAACGACCTTCTCCTAGTGCCAAAACGTCCCCTAAAGGGGTGACATCCATATAACTCGGGATTTTTCTTTGTGCAAAAGTGAAATTAAAGTAAATTGTTTAATATTACTTTGTAAAATGGGAAATTTTAGGGTTGTTGACCCCTAATTTTGTGGTTTACCCTTAATTATGTGGATAAATTATCTTAGTGAAATTTTGTATAAATAAGAGATGATAAGATCTCATTTTATCGTAACTCTCCCTCTTGTGAGAAGTACTTGGTCTGAAATTTTCACTACACTTGGAGTATTTTTCCTTTTGTGCTATGGAATAATTCTTTTATGGTTATGGTTGATGATGATGATGGTGCACTATCTCTTGGAGGTCAATTTTTTGATGTCGTGGAGGTTTACTTTGGCATGTTAAGAGATTTTTTTTGAATGGTATGGTTTCTTTACCTTGTTATTATCATTTTTAATTCAATTTGAGGTTTTTTTGGTCAAGGATAGATAGGGAGTATAAGAATATACACCCCTATCCTAGTTTCCACCATTTTATCAATCTTTTTTGCAAGGTTTTTGTTGAGGAAGTAAGAGGATTTACACCCTTCATCTTCAAACCCTATCTAGGTTACTTACCTTGGGAAGTAAGAGGATTTAGACCCCCAAGGGTTTAGTAACCCTAGATCTTTCCTTTTGACCCCATTAACCCATAACTAAAGGCACTATTCTTGCATTGGAGAAACAAAATATTGCATTGGGAAACACAATTTCTTGTCATATTTACTTTGTGTAACTTGTATTGTGTTCCTTTTGTCTTAAGCACCTCACAGCCACAAGGGCATCCCCATCAAAGGGATAGTTCTTTATGTTGTTACAAATTTACATATTCATCCATTAGGGTTGCATAAACCCTAACTCAATTGCTTGAATAACTCCCTGATCAACCATTGGAAATTACCAAAGTTTGCACACTTGTCTTTCTTGGTCCATCGCACTTTTTGGAAAAGTTTGGAGGTGTTTCAATGGCTGATTTTCTTGTTGTAATACATTGATTTTTACAGCCATAAGGATGATATAATTTTCTGCAGAAAAGTGTTTACAACAACCTTATCGTTTCATGCCAGTATCTTGGTTTTTCATCTTGAGTTTTGCTAGTCTTTAGCTAGTCTTTCTCTTGTATCTTCTACTCGATATCGAAAATTTATTTTGAAGCTTATGGTTTCATTTTATTTCTGATATACATTATTATTAACAACTGCTATTAGGGACAACAATTTCAATTTTATTTTCCAATTGATCATATTGCTATATATGCTTGTTTTTCTTGTGTCTCAAGCAGGTATTTCACCATTTATAGGTTACTCAACATACTTGGAAACTCTTGGGCCTCCCCAAGACTTCATTCCAATACCTTCATACCATTTATATTTTACTTCTAAGGACTTCATCTCCATATTCATATTTCTCCATCACATTCCCCCTAGGGTCACCAAGATTCCCCCTTTGAGGTGACTACCTCACCTCTAAAGTGACGGAGACACATGCCTAAGGTGACATAGGGTAGGTGACCTCTTAGTTGTTTCCATTTAATGGTTGGGTCAGGATTTTCCCAACCTACAACTTGTACGATAAAAAAGACCATAAGAAAAACTAACAATTACCTTAGTTGTCTTAAATTATTGTTTCAAATTGGCTAGTCCACTATGTTTAGGATGTACCATGTCTATTGCTCATGTGTATCCTCCTTCAAAAAATTGGTACATGTCATCAAGTATCCCATCCTCTTGTGTCTTGATGACCATTCCCTCTCCTATTAGTTGATCAAAATTCTCTTTGGATGTGACTTCCCACTACATTATCTCCAATCTATTGGTCTGAACACATTGGCCCACTATCATGCTTCCTTGATCAATTCCTTTGATTTCTTAGATGCTCCACCTCCTTCCATCTTATTTATATTGTTCCTTCTACTACCAATCCATGTTCTCTCAACCATTGACCGAATTTCTCTCCACATTTCCACAACTTATTCAATCAGACTTATATGCTCCCCTTCTCATCAATATATCTTCTAACCACGTTAACTTCCTAGAAAATCTACCATATCTTGTTCAACCACCAATTTTTAGTGATTACACCCTACTTGAAAGGATACATTGCTCTCTCTTGAGATTGTACGTCCTCCATGGTACCTTTTTCCTTTAAATTATACTTATTCTTTCTGGTTCCATCCTAGGTCACCCCTAAGTGCAAGTGCTTATGTTGCTATGATTGGTGGGTTATAAGGCATGCAGTCATATTCTGTCAAAAACATCTTCTCCCAAGTTGTGATTTCTATTACCAAAGTCTCCTACGAGCTCCTTTCTTGATATGTTCTTCTACTTATGAAAAGCATCAGTTGAACTTCACTATGAATTCAACAATATAGACTTATATTGTGATTTTGACCCAGAAATTGACAATGCGTGACTTAGTGACCAAATCTTTGTAATGTAATCAGGTTTTGAACGTTCCACTAGATCTCCCTCCTCCTTTTCCAAGCTAGTCATAGATTCTCCCCTTTCTACTTATCCATTCAAACATTACCACTAGAAATTCTACCTAGAAGACTTTATATGTATCATGGTCATCATGTACCAAAGTGGATCACATGACCCTTAGCATATTGATTCAAAAAGAGGTCAACCTGTTTAAATAATTGATCCTCCATGTAAATTTGGGTTGGTGTAATAATCATATTATCAAACACACACACACACACACACACACCATGCTAGGGTCTTAGCAATAAAACCATTTGTTGGCTCAATCTAAGACCTAGGTTCTCATCGATGTCCAACAAGAGGTCCATTGTACTCTAGGAGTTGGAATTTTCAATCCTTGTAAAGGAAAAGGTCTCACCTAAATCACTTTACCAAGACTTTAAAGGATGTGGGGATTCAAAAAATATGACTAATGCAATTAATTTCCACCCCAATAATCATACTTAACAAATAATTGATACTACCAACCTTTGAACATCAAACCACAACTTCCTTCTACCCATCTAGTTATTGAATGTGATTATCCACTTCATAATTTATCAAGCATAATCACACAACACCTAAATAAATATAATATTATCATGTAACACAATATATAAGGAACTAAAGCATAGAACATCATCACCATATAATATCATGGAAACCAAAAAATGAAGGGGGGCCTCATTCCATTCATTTCTATCACAATCAAATACATCATTACATAACATACCTTCATTCACTAGGGCATAATAGAAGGAAGTATCTAAAACATGACACATCACTAATATCCTCAACCTAACTCCCATTTATTCAATTACCAACCCTGATATCCTCAACATCGTTGATATCCTCATCCTTTACATGTATATAATCATGGTCGTAGGCAAGAGGATTCATTCAAACTCCAAAAACCCATTAGCTTACTCACATTTCTTCCTTTATGAACTAGTTCATATCTTCTCTAAATCTGGCCAAGTGTCTTCAGTCTTCGACCACTTTGCTCTTCAATCACCTAAAGTCACACCTGATATTATGGTTCTAGTGTTCCACAATCTAAGATACCTTTATTGTTGCTAGTGGTCTTCATTCTCGGTGGCACAAATCTGATCTCTCTATTCATTGATTTTATGCAAACATCTCCTCTATCAAAACAAAGGGCCCAATAGAGGTCTGTGGACGTTTACAAATTTCTTACACAGTTTAAATCCAAAAATCTCAAGCAACATTTATGAAAAAATATAACTAAAAAAGGGAGACCATACTTATATATGGATTACTTGTACTTGTGTAGTGAAGAGAAATTACTAGGGGCCTTAGTCACAATAGATCTAAGCATGTTAGTTGTGGTACAATTTATCCTACATTTTTAGTGGAATTTGTAGTGTAATTGAATTCAATACACTACATTTTTCATAGTACTTACTATTCTATGATGTGCATATAGATGTTAGAGCACAAGGAACATAGATGATGATGACTAGAGATGAAGATCAGTCTCCATAGAAGACATATGTGATGCAATTCTTCATAATGATATACAAATTACTAATAAAGGAGAGGTTTTGAAATTTGATAGTGGCATAATTTTCTATGATAATTTTTTTGACATTGTCATGAGGGAGTGGCCGAAAGAATACCATAAACATTGGGTTGATACAAATAGTGCTAGTAAGGAAAAAACATTAAACATATACACATAATATTCCCAAATGTACAATTTATTGAAAAATGGGCCCTTCATAGATTCTCCAAGCCTAGGAGGAGGAGGAGAAACCATATTGGGTGAAATATGTTCGAATTAGTTCTCTATGTACTCACTCATATTTCTAGTCCTTCACCCTTTATATTTCATCATGTACCATTCTTGAATTTTGTAGGCGATTTAATTTTTCATGATTTTGAACAAATTTAGTAAGTTTACCACCAACCTACAGAAGGAGGGCAAAGATCTAGGCATAAATCAAAGAAAATCTAATGTGACAAATCTGTATTTAAAAAAATCCTTAAGGATTCAAAGAATCTAAAGGATTGTTGATGACAAGATGGCATGAGGAGTGGATCTTTAGACACCACAACAAAAAAACTACAAAGGTATTAAATAAGATATGATTGTAGTTATTGATTTCGTTATGCTTCCAATGATTTATTTTGATATGGTTTTAACTTGTTCTCTTTTTTGATGTAACCTTTTAGTACCATTGACTTACTTTTGTGGTCATTTGTTATACACCAATAAACTTAACTAACCTTATCTTATTTATCTTATGTATAGATACAATTAGGTGCATAGAAATCAACAGTTACACATTCCTTGGGTCAAGTCGTGAGGTATGTGATTAGAGGGTGCTTTGTAAGTTTATCAATATAATCTCATTTATTATGCCAATATACTAGGTTAATATATGCCATTATTAAATATAGTTTTCTCTTATTCTAAAGTCACGAGTCATTGTCGAAGAATTAAAATATGCCTTGAGGAATGGTTAAGAAAGAATGGTGGAATATTTACATCCCATGCCCAAGGTAACTAATTGTTAATTATGTGTTTATTTTGTAACTTATCTATAATTGGAATTATTTATTAATATATTCTTCTAAACTAATGATGATGATAGTAACTAGAAGGGATCATAAAAGTAACAATTGGCGGGTGTTGGTTAGGGTTAGGGTTTATAGGAGGGGTTTGGTTTTCGGGTGATAGCAGGGGTGTGTGTGGTCTCGGTTTGGGCCAGTGAGGTGATAACCGACTGCCATGGTTAGGGATGAGGAAGGGGGAGAGCCCATTACCTCAAACAATGATGGTCTCTTTGCGTTTATCTCTGGCGGTTTGGAGAGATGCGACAAATTGGCGACTTGGAAGCCGTCTAGTGGGGAGTCGGGTAAACTTTCGGCCAAGAATCCTAGGATGGATGTCAGCGCTATGAGGCTGAAAATGATAGAGGATTTTGTGGGTTCAAGGTCTTTCCTGTCAGGTGTGACAGGTTCGGGGTTTACCTCCACGGGTGATTTGTCTTTTTCTGGCGGTTTGGGTTTGTCGGTGGGTTGGGATGGAGATCCTTCAAGGAACACCGGTCTGGATGAGGGTCTTGAGTATGGTTTGGATTTTGTTGTGGGGGAGGTAGCTTCGGGGGGTTGTTGTCCTGTTCTTGGTAATCTGGTCGAGAGGGGAAATTGGGGGTCTGTTCCAAAAGAATATCTTGGTTTTAGCACACAACAGGTTTTATCGTTGTTCATTTTACTAGACGTCGATAATTCTTTGGGCGGTGAGGGGGAGGTTGGGGGTGTATCAGCAGGGGTTGCAGAACAAGGTGGGGTGGGTAAGGTGATTGAAAACGAGTGGAGAATCCCGCACTAGATCCTCAAAGGTTGGAATGGCATGTAAAGGGCCAAAAGGGTGTTGGGGGTCATTTGTCTACTACTACAAAAGGTATTCGTTGTGCGCAAGATAGGAAGAGCTCTGAGCGTCTGGTTTTTGGGGAAGGCATTGATATGGACAGGGTGGTCGATTTCTCTAAGTTGGTGGTGGTTGGTCGAGTTAGGGGGAAACAATTGGGATGGCTTTTCTGAAGGAGTGGATAAACAAAAACTAGCTCAAACACATTTCAAAGATGCCACTCATTTGTTTATTGTCGCGGGGTTGGTTTGCCTTCTTTTTTTCTTTCAGGGAGGATGTAAAATGGGTTATGTTGAAGGTGTGGAGTATGGTTGAAACACCCATTGTTCTTAAAAGGTGGACTCCTACTTTTGATGCAAAGAAGGAGAGGATAGATGAGGAACCTATTTGGGTCAGGTTGTCGGGTCTTCCAATGCAGTTCTAGAATTCTAATAGGTTTGTTGCGATTGGTAAAATGCTGGGAAGTTATATTGAAGCAGATATGTATTTCGAAGATACAGGTCTTATGTCGGTGGCGTGGATTTTGGTGAGGCTAAATTTGCACCCAGGTCTTCTTCAGGAGTTAACTATTGAATCGATGGTAGGAACCTTTGTCTAGATTTTGGATTATGAGGGAATCCACTTCAGATGTCACATGTGCCATGCCTATGGTCATGGGATCACAGAGTGTCCTCTACCCTTCAAAGGAAAACTTTGATTCACTAAAGGATTTGTGTCACCAAATTCACCCTCCGGGTCGTCTCTAGAGGTGCAGTTGGGTGATGGTGAATAGAAGGTGGAGGCAAGGGACTCTCCTTCGGGAAAGGTTTCTCTAGGTTTTCCTCCAAACACTTCGGAAATCTACTTGGTTCCTTCTTCAGTGGATGGTCCAAAGCCCCCTTTTCCTACAACGACAACTCTTCATTGAGACCAGGATATCTCGGGTAAGTCTTCTTCGGGTCTCTCTCCATCTGTTCTCTTTTCACTTTCGGATGATAGGATTGTGGATAGGGTTTTGGGTAATGTTGGCTCCCTTTTTCCTCGAAGTTTGAAGGGCCTTTCAGCTGTGAGTTTGGTTTCTCTTACATGTCCTTTGGCTACTAGTGGGTTGATTTCCCCCCCTTCATTGGTCACGCCTATTATGAGTCCTTCGGTGGTGGGGGGCTCCTTGCCTTTTATGGACCCGTCTCTACTTTTTTTTATTACATCTGAGGTAGTAGGGGTCTCCGCACCTACTAATCTGAGCTTTTCCTCTTGTCCATCTTCCCCTTCTCTCTCATCTAAGGTCCCCACTACCTCCCTTCCTTCCTTGTATGTTACCCCTTCAACCTCTACAAATTCCTCTTCGGACGACAGTAGGGTACATTACCATCTTAGAAATAGGTCATTTGTTAAGGGGGCCCTAAGGGGGATGACGAGTTGGTATTGGGAGGGAAAGTTCTGGGATCTTTCCCTCGAATTTCTCTTTTTGGTAAAGGTAGGGGTCGAAAATCACACCTCTTTTTGGCTCAATATAGGGCCATGATTGATTTGCCATTGGGTTGACAGTCCTCCATCGAATGGGCGCTTAGAGCAAAGAAAACCCTTAGGGAGGTTACCTCATGAAAATATTGTCTTTCAACTGTCATGGGTTGGCAAACCCATCTAAAAAATCATCTTTGCGGAGGTTAGTGGATTTGAACTCACCATATGTTATTTTGTTACAAGAAACGTTAGGGGTTAGTGAAACAATGGTGAAGGCTCTTGCGTCTTTGTTTCCAGCATGGATGTTTGCAGCGGTGGATGCCAGGGGGCATTCAGGTGGGTTGGCTACTGGGTGGCTCAAAAATACTTGTAACTTTGAATTTTTTGGGGGTTTTGAGTCAGGGATTGGTCCGACTTTTTTCTCCTCTTGGATGTGGCGCAATGTGACTATTATCAATGTTTATGGGCCTTACCAAGAAAGACAACGATACTAGAACCCTTTAGCTGGATGCTCCTGGCTTAGTGGGAAGGACATTATTCTTGGAGGGAATATAAATTTTTCTTTAGGGGCTGCTGAGGTTTGGGGACCGCGCGTTGTCCCAAATTCTTTAACCAACTATTTTCAAAACATTTTGGACCATCTTGGGTTGATTGATGGCAAGCCCCTAAAACTGAATCCAACTTAGTGTAATATAAGGATTGGTGAGGATAGGGTGGCCAAGCACTTAGACCGGTTCTTATTGTCGGAGGATTTAATGGAATCTTTAAAATTAGTCAGACAATGGGTTTCTTATGGGGGGGAATCTGACCATAATCCGATTATGTTGGAGTTAAGAGGTAGAAGTAGAAGAGCACTGAGCCCTTTTAAATTCTTTGAAGGATGGATTTCAGATCCATCTTATCAAGCATTAGTCAGGGGCATGTGGTCTTCAATCTCCATTGTTAATCAGATCCATGCGGCTATACAATTTGTGGGGAATCTTAAAAGATTAAAACAAACTACTATTTATTGGGCTTGGGAGAAAAAGATCAAGGAGGAACATGAACTTGAGACACATCGAATTATCTGTCTTGGAGATCCAAGAAGATGAAGGGAAGGGGTTCTTAACTCTTGGTGAAAAGGAGAATATGGTTCGTTTGGAGAAAAGACACAAGGTTTTACTGGAGGAAAAAGAATCTTTGTGGAGACTAAAGAGTTGTGTGATTTGGCTCTCTTGTGGTGATGAAAATAACAAATTTTTTCAAGCATATGCCAAAGGCAGGAAATTGGCTAATACTATCTGGGGGCTAAGGAAGAGGGAAGGCGAGGTGGTTACTTATTTTGAAGGCTTGGCCATGCTGGGTATTGAACACTTTAGTGCCTTATTCAAGGCCCAGGAGGGGTTGTCCATTGTAGAAATTGTACAGGTTGCTCGGTTACTCCCTCGGTTTGTGGAGGAGGAAGACAATGGGATACTAATGGCAGTAGTTTCTGAAAAGGAATTATTGGAACGTGTCCATGCTTTTCAAAAAGGGAAAATCCCAGGTCTTGATGGCTGGCCTATTGAGTTTTATTTGGGTTTTTTTGATCTGATTGGTCTTGATGTTCTGAAGGTGGTCGAGGAATCAAGGGTGAATAGTTATATTGATAACCCTTTGAAATCTACGTTTATTTCGCTCATAGAAAAGTAAGACAATCCCTCTTCCTTTGAAGACTTTCGACCAATATTGTTATGCAATTGCCTTTATAAGATTATTTCAAGGGTTATCCATAGAAGGTTAAAGGTTATTCTGTCCAAAAATATCTCCAATGAACAGTTTGGCTTTTTGGAAGGTAGGAAAATACATGAAGCTATTGGAGTAGCCCAAGAAGGAATACACAACATAAAAACTAAGAAACTCAGTGGAGTTGTTGTAAAAATTGATCTATCCAAAGTTTACGGTTGTGTAAATTGGTTGTATTTAAGAATGCTTATGATTCATCTTGGTTTTGGGTTGGAGTTTACCAATTGGGTGATGGGGTGCATGTCTTTGGTATCTTTCTCTATTCTCATCAATGGTTCAACCTCTTCTTTTTTTCAAGCTAAAAGAGGACTGCAACAAGGATGCCCTTTGTCACCCTTACTTTTTCTTTTAGTGGCGGAAGGACTTAGTCTCTTTCTGGAAGTGGAAAAGAAATCTGGTAGATTCAAAGGTATCAAAATCTCCCATGGTATGTACATCACTCATTTATTATTTGTTGATGATATCCTAATATTTTGTGATGGTACAAAGAGAGAAGTTGACATTTTATTTGAGGGGCTCACTTTGTTTAAAAAAGCAACTGGTATGTTGATTAATGCTCATAAATCCAGTATTCTCTTTGCTTATGTCGAGGAAGAAGTCATACAACATTTTTTGTCACAACTCCCTTACCAGGTTCTGGGACTAGACGAAGGTTTGAAATATCTTGGTTTCCACTTAAAACACAATGATTACTGAAAGACAAAACGGATGTGGCTTATAGAAAAGTTATAAAAAAGACTAAAGGGGTGGAGCTACAAATGGTTGTCAAAGGTTGGGAGATTAGTACTGATCAAGTCAGTACTGGAGGCTATCCCAGTTTATTGGATGTCCTTGTCTTGGATTCCAAAGGGTATTCTGAAAAAAGCAAGGAAACTTTCTTTCTGTTACTTATGGAGGGGAAATAAGGATAAGCAATTGGTGCCTTGGGTACGGTGGGAGAAAATTGTGATGCCAAAGGCCCTCGGGGACTAGGGACTTAAAAATATATTTTTGTTCTCCAAAGCACTTGCAGCAAAATGCTCATGGAGATTGGTAAATACCCAAAATCTCTGGACTAAAGTTGTTTATCATAAATATGTGGCTCCTCTTTCAATACTTGAGTGGATTAGGAATCCCTTTCTTCAAATGTATGGAATTTATGTTATTTGGAAAGAAATTTTAAAGGATTTTGAGGTGGTGGGGAATGGTTTAGCTTGGAGAATTGGATCTGGACACTTGGTTAGTCTTGGATTGGATCCATGGGCGGAATGCAATCGAGAACACTTACTCAACGCAGACTTACATTCCCGGTTGGAGCAAGGGGGTTACTTTTATTTAGCTCAAGCCGGGGACCCAACATCTACAAATATCTAGAATCAAGGTTGGAAAAGTGGGAGAATGTTGGGTCTTGATGGGGAAGACCTTTTTCTTTGGGGCAGGTACATCCGGGCACTTCGGAGAGAAAATATTCGTTTGATGGATTGGGAGGATAAACTTCTTTGGGATGTGGACCCGAGTGGGGCTTACACTCGAAAAGAAGATTATGTTCAGCTTAGTGTAGAAATTTTTCAGCGAGAAGCTTCTTGGTGGTGGAAGAAACTTTGGAAGCAACATTGTCCTGCTAAAGGGAAACTTCTGGTGTGGTCTATCTTGGAGAATAAACTCCCAACATGGGACAATCTTTAGAAGCGACAATTCAATGGTCTCGGTTGGTGTTCGCTCTGTAAAGAACAAGTTGAGACTATTGACCATATTTTTATGCATTGTCCCTTCTCTTTATCAGTTTGGGTAGAATCTTACAAACTGCTCAATTCTCTTGGTCGCTGGCAGGGATTTTCCTTTGAAGACGCCTTGAAAGATTGGTTATTGACGAGGGACCATCAGAAAAACAAGGGATTCCCCTTCATTCTGTCTCGGGGGATTTGGATGGCATAGAACACTTCAATTTGTAGGGATGAGGTCCACTCTCCCTCTCGAGTGGAAATTGCTTGTCTTGGCATTTTTGAACATTTTAAATCCTTGGGAAGGGTGGGAGTTGGAAATCTTTGGGTTATTCAGGAGGAAGTTATAGATAAGGAAAGGCCGTGGGATTTTTTTGATGGGGAGCCTCGGGAGATCAATTAATGTGGGGGGGAAGGCTGGATGTCTTTACATTACCACCTCAGATTTTTTTCTTCTCAAGTCTAGTTTGGGAGCTGGTTCAAATAACTAATCTGAGATTATGGCATTAAAACTTTTATTATTATTGGAGAGACTACGTGTGCGGTGAGGCTAGGTCACACACCCTAGTGTGCTCACTTCATAAGATAGCTCTGTAGCCATGGCCACAGGAGGGAACCCAGAGGCCCCTCCCCCCCTTCCCACTGAGATTACAACCTTCAGAAAGCTGGTAGCAGCCAACAGAAAACGCCCAGCGATAGGAATACAACATAAATTTGTCAAAAACTGGACAACATCCCTCCTTTAGTCGATCTTCCAGCTGAAGAACCTTGTAGATCCGCCTTAAACTTAGCCGATCAGGGAATCATTGGAAATTTCACTGGCCTTTGGCCATCCCCCAAAACAGTGGAAATGTGGGTTCAGAGGAATTGGCGTCCTCTAGTTACTGAAGGAATCATAAGTCATATTGTAGGAAGGGGATTCTTTGCATTCATTTTTAACAATGCAGAAGATAGAAATATAATATTTAGGAACATACCATATTTTATGGGTCCCCAGGATCTGTACCTGAACAAATGGATGCTCGATTTCAACCTGACGCAAGATGTGCCTTCAGTAGTACCAGTCTGGGTGCACCTCCCCCATCTGCCTCTTCACTGCTGGAACCTAAAGTCTCTAGAAGCCATTGGTAACGCCCTCGGGAAATATATTGACAGAGACAAGAAGAAGGACCGGTACTCCTGTACAAGAATATGCGTCGAGGTAGATCTCGAAGTTGGGCTCCTGTAATCCATTCAATTAAAGGTTGCAGATTGGTCTCATATCCAAGAACTGGACTATGAACAACTCCCCTTTAAATGCAAACAGTGTCATGGATACAAACATTTTGCAAGGCATTGCAAAAAGAACGTTGAGGAAGGAGGGGAGAATCCAACAAGAGATCAATGGACATTGGTGTAGAAGGTGGCCCTCTAAAGAAAAACAGTAGAATCAAACGGAAAGGGGTGCCATTGGGGAAATATACTCCCAACATAGAAAAGTTCCAAGGGGAAGGGAGTAGAACCCCTTCAAAAACAACAACTTCTAAAAACCCTTTTGAAATTCTCAACTCAACTACAAAAACTATAGCTCCAACGGTACAAGAAGCAGAGCAGTAGATCTTCCCCCTGGAAAATGAGAAATCCAGAGTAGAGGCATCCCAATATGGTTCTCCATTAGGAACCTCCTCCCCACCCTCTTATGTAGAAATGAAAAAAAAGAAACCACCAGAAAACTCTGGATCCTCGGAGGAAGAAACTTTCTAGAGACCCATGAAAAGAGCAGGAAGGAAATCTCATAAGGAAGCCAAAGGAGAAGAAGCAAAGAGGTAAAAAATGCAAGGAAGCCAACCCACTATTGAAATTTCCATTGGGAAAAATAGCAGAACCAGGCCCCCCAAAGGAGGTGTTGGCCCTTGACCAAGTTTTGAGGATCCTTGGTCAGGTTTGACCAATTTTTAGGACTTCGACAGCCTGTCGAAGGTGCAGTGCAAGATGAAGCAGAGATCGCGGGATCTTGGCCCATTTTAGGGCCCTTTTTGGGATTCAAGATTATGTAATGGGTATGGGGATGTCGTTCCATGGGTTTACCCATGCTTAGGCCTATTTTGTAATGTATAAATAAGTAGCTAGGCGAAGTAAGTTGGGACCTACAAGTTCGATCTGTGTGATCGAAAGTGCTAAGTGTTGAGTAGAGATTTCTTTTTTGCATATTGTATGAGGCTTGCAGAGCTCAGTGCAAGCGAGTGTAAGAGATTGAAAAGAGGCTTAGTGTTGTAACCTAGCCCAGGGAAGGAGGATCTAGC
>JZKD02S1861015.1:293954-309074 GCA_000966675.3 Picea glauca | reverse complement strand
GAATATATTTTGGAGTATTGATGGAGAGTTTCTTGTGAGAGCTTCTTGAGCATTTTTGGTGTGGAACACTTGAGGATATTGAATATCTATAGGTGACTGAGGTAACCAAGGATATCTAAGACGAAATGTTGAGGAAAGTGAAGAAAAGAAGGCCGAAATGCAAGGAAGGATAAATTCTTTTGATGGTGCTTTCTAAGGTGTATCCAACAGATCTTCCCCCTGGAAAATGAGAAATCCATAGCAGAGGCATCCCAATCCGGTTCTCCATTAGGAACCTCATCCCCATCCTCTTATGTAGAAATGAGAAAAAAGAAACCACCGAAAAAATCTGGATCCTCGGAGGAAGAAACTTTCGAGAGACCCATGAAAAGAGCAGGAACGAAATCTCATAAGGAAGCCAAATGAGAAGAAGAAAAGAGGAAAAAAATGCAAGGAAGCCAACCCACTATTGAAATGTCCATTGGGAGAAATAGCAGAACCAGCCCCCCCAAAGGAGGTGTTGGCCCTTGACCAAGTTTTGAGGATCCTTGGTCAGGTTTGACCTATTTTTGGGACTTTGACAGACTGTCGAAGGCACAACGCAAGACGAAGCGGAGATCGTGGGATCTTGGCCCCTTTTAGGGACCTTTTTGGGATTCAATATTATGTAATGGGTATGGGGATGTTGTCCCATGGGTTTACCCATGCTTAGGCCTATTTTTTAATGTATAAATAAGTAGCTAGGCGAAGTAAGTTGGGACCTACAAGTTCGATCTGTGTGATCGAAAGTGCTAAGTCCTGAGTAGAGATTTATTTTTTTCATATTGTATGAGGCTTGAAAAGCTCAGTGAAAGTGAGTGTAAGAGATTGAGAAGAGGGTTAGTGTTGTAACCTAGCACGGGGAAGGAGGATCTACCGAGGTTCGTAGATCTCCTATTCTCTGCGGAGTAGGGTTTTTGTGGCTCTGTGCATGTAACTAATTGAAGAATCTAATAAAGAAGACGAAGAGTTGGTGGATGTATCCCCGGAGTGGGGGTGAACCATGTACATGTTGTGTTGCTTTGCTTTGTGTGATGGATTGATGTGTTTATATGTTAGCTTGCTTAGTGCTTTGATATAGATGAATGGTAGATAGATATGTTAATTCTATGTGCTTAATAGTATGGATGAATACTAGATATGGCCTATGTGGATGTGCTTAGTTCTTGAATATAGTAGATCTGGTCAAATACTACAATGCTCTGTAATTAGGGTTTAACTGCAATGTAAACTAAGACTGGGTATTGATGAACTATAACTACTAAGTGCCTTGTAAGGTGTTACAGTCATAGATCTATGTCCCAGCTAAGGTTGCAGACACTGGAGTCCTGCAACCACCGCTGCCTCTACCTCAGGTGAGACTTCATCTACTTCGCAGGTGTTTCCAAAAGGGCCAGTAGTTAGGGTTTTATTGGTGCATTGTTGTAGTGTTGAACCCTGGTTCTGCCCCTCTGCCAACAAATGGTTCTGTTGCCGAGACTGAAACTATGATTGCTGGGAACTAAGGAAAGAGAAGCTTTGTGCGAAGATCTGACTTGAAATTGTGAAAGATCTGTGCGTAGATCTGTCGCTCTAGTGCACAATATTCTACTCGATCTATGAAGCTCTGTGCTAAGAAAAGAAGTCTGATCTGAAGAAAAGAGGTAAGATCTGAATGCTTTATGCTCTGATAGAGGTAAGAATAGTGAAATTTTTTAGATTTGGAAGCTTTGTGCTCTGCTGAAGATAATATTAGTGGAAATTTTTGTTTCTAAAGTATGGATCTAGGTATGTTTGATAAGATTTATCCTAGCTTGAAAACTAGGGCACTGATTGATGAAAGAAGATTTGATATGAGTAGATCTGATAAGAATAGTGAAAGATATGTTATAATTATGCATAGAAAGAATGTTTGGACTAAAAAATGGATGCAGGATCCCAGAAATAATTTTTTGCAGGTTAGCTACTATGATCCTAGTGTGCAGTACAGGAAAGGTTGGGGATCATTTAAAAGAAAATGAGGATTAACCCTTTGTTACAGTTGCAGAAGACTGAGACATCTGGCTAATGAATGCCCTGGTATAGGATTTAATTGTCTTTGTTGTAGATCTATGGACCATGAAGTATTGGATTTCCTTAGAATGATTTCTAAAGTTGAAAGAATGAATTTGAACCAAGAAAACCCTAAGGTAGATCCAGAAACTGAGATTATGGCAAAATCCTAGAAAGAATTAGAAAAAGTATTGCTACAGATGAAAGAAACTCTGAATGACCACCGACATATCAACTTATCATAGATATTCAAAGAAAAAGAGTGCATTGAAGCAACAATAGGAGACTTGGACATTGACTATGTTCTGGATGAGGAAACACAGGTGACTATCATGGCATAAAGAACTTGGGAACTTTTAAGAGAGCCTACTAAGATTCCTTCATTGGGAGGAATAGGATTATTCAGAGGAAAATTTATAACCCTATGTGGAAGACTTACCCAGATATCTATGAGTGCTCATGGAACTTCGATAGAGGAAGATTTTGAGGTTGTTAAATTTATTGAGAACATCGCTCCATTTACTATGTTACTAGGAAAACCTTGGATCGAGAAGGACCAGACTAGAAGGAAAGAAGAATAAGTCTTAGAGCAAAAGAAGCAAGAATTAAAAGATTTCATGACTAGGAGGATCGTGCAGTTGATTGAAGAACAAGAGAAAAGATCAAAGCTACTTAGGACTGGAGACTTGGATGTCGAAGTTGGAAGGACACACAAGGTACATGAGAGTAGATCATCTACCCCAACTAGAGAAGAAGTATTACCCGTGCACCCTACGAAAGAATCTCAACAATGCAAAGTTACTATGCCAAAAGAAGACAAGAATCAAAATGTGAAGAGGAATAATGAGATGAAGCTCACCGGAAAGAAGACTCAAAATATCAACAAGAAGAGAGAAAAGATAAAAAAAATTACAGAAGGTTCCAGAGGGAACTTCACAAAGGGAAAATTTACAAAACAGGAACTTCGTCGGGATATCAGAACAACGTCACATGGCACTTCGCCATGGCGAAGTAATATAGTTGTTGGGAACAATATAACTTTTAGACCGATACCCTGAATGGGTAGAAAGGCATTTATGGTCAAAAATATCGCCACTAGACCATTGGGACCGTGTCGTAACAGACATAACTAAATTAATGAAGGTCTCTTGTCTATTGGAAAGATTCGTTACATTGTTGTTTACTTATTTTTCCAACTGTTACACCGAAAAAACTTTTGCGAATTGTATCAGAGAGAACTCATTATTACCGTGTTGTGATTAGTAAGATCGACACAAGTTATATTGTTTTGGCACTCATTCATCCATATGATCTAAGCGTGTATGTCGGATGAGCTCAGCATCGTAGAGAAAATAGTCGAAGAAGTTCTCATCGATCTCATGGTCGAGAGAGTGATGTCTGCAAGTATTCAAGCGTCCTCGATGAGAGGAGTGCAAGCCTCTCCATCAACCACTCATGGATCCGGACCATCCCGAGTCGTCATAGAAAAGAGAACCAAGCATAGAGATGACCTAGAAAATACAAAGTTGATCTTGACCATATTGCCCGATTACATCCTGCCTCTGGCTGACATGGTGATTCGAGATAGTGTGCCAAGATATTTTGAGTACACCATGGTTACTTCGTACCTCCCGAAAGGGATACGTGAAGTAAGAGTATAGTAGGACAAGATTACAGCGTTGAAGTTCAGTGACTTCAACCTCGAAAATCGCAAGAACCATAGCATGCTTGCCCTGTACAAATACTTGACCAGGATGAAGGGGAAGAATTCAAAGATAATCCCTCAGTCATGGACGATGAACCTCGTGCAGTCCACCATGTTGAATGTAATGAAAATCCCACACTTCAGAAGGCAACATGAATTTAACTCATGTGTCAAGTTACTCCTTTCATGTTACCATGGAGGATACTTATGGCTCGATCGCCATATCACAGTCGATCTGACTATGATCCATAAGATCACAGGATTGAGTATGCAAGGACCTGATCCACAGGACTTCTATCCAAGAAAATCCACAGATCACTCACTAGCACAAAATATCAAGGATAGATATGGTGATGTTGCGAAGGGGATGTGAGGCTACAAGGTAGCTTCCATCCAGAATGGCGCAGTGCACCTAACATGTCAGTTAATTGCAGGAAATCTAGTACGAAAGAATCAACCCACGCAGGTCACAGGCTTTGGTGTTGATCTTGCAGGGAAGTGCGTGGAGGGTCTACATATGAACTGGGCGAAGTACCTAGTTAATCAACTTGAACTGGACTGCTGCGAATCACATGATCAGGGCTATGAATTCTTTTTCCATTAGCTCTTGATCCTCATCGCGTTTGTTTCTTGGGAAATGCTGGAAGGTGAGACCTTCCTGGACATCGAGTCGTTCGAGTCGCTTGCTGTGAAGTTCACCACACTCGGGTACTTGAGTGATATGAGAAAGAAGTGGTAGTCGAACGATGTTTTTCACACGTATTACCTCTAGCTAAAGAGAGCCATCGAAGCTTATTCTCACATGACTCCGAACACCCTACAGAGGTTCTGACCCCTGATGAAGTTCCACGCAGATTAACACTTCATCTACATTACAACACGTGTAGATGAGCATAAAGAGGAGATTCAGTTGTAATACAAGCTCACGTAAGAGGACCTTGAGGAGATCACTAAGGACTGGTCTATATACCTCCTTATTCCTGCAAACACTACAGAGATGTCTGACCCTAACAACCCAAAGACCACACACAAAGAACATGATACACTCAGACACAATAGAAGGAAGAAAATCGAAGAGGTACAAGACTTAAGCAGCACCTCAAGAAAGACTGCTTCAGTATCACTTGACCGAGGGGGTGATGACAAAGTAGAAGAGATAAATGGAAAAGAAGCTGAACAAAAACAAGGCGAAGTAACACCGCCTAGAGATGATAATGATCCCCTAAAGAAGAGGAATTTTTCTCCCCCGAAACATTTTTCCTCGAAGAAATCCAAAGTTGTCGTGACCAAGATGTAGATTGTACTTACTACTGAGTATTTTGACTTCATCATAGCAGCCCTAAATGATGCCTCACAGGAAATCATGGAGAAACAAGAGGCTAAGAAGGCGGAAATGTACGACAGAATTGAGGTCAAACTCTGACGGGTACAGTAGGCCCTTCAGTCCAGTCGCACAGTGTCCATTGTGCCCCTACCATCAGGAGAACCAGATTCGGGATATGAGCCAGCCCAACTCCATCAACTAGTAGATGCAACTGAAGCTCGCCTTCGTCGAGTACAAGAAGAAACAAAACAAGCCACCCAAACCTTGAAGTAAGTGCAAGGAGTACTCATAGAACAAAGCCAACTTGTAGAGTAGAATAAGGTTACTCTCCAGATGAAGTTTGAAAAAGAGAAAACACAGATACAACAAAAAAAAATAGTTTCTCGTAGAGAAACTCGAAGTGAAAGAAGAAATCAACAGAGCACTTCGCTCTATGACAGGGATTGAGCCACAGGAAGAAGACTGAGTCATGCATAAAGTAGAACAATTCACAGAAGCTATCCATCAACTACAACAATGAATAGCAGACTTAGAGATTCATGCAGTGCCCGACACTCCATAAGATGTGAGGGATCAAAGAGATGCAACTACTCGAGGCATAGTTGAGAGAATAAAGGCCCTTGCCATGGAATGAAAGAAACTAAGTGATCATAATGCCCAGACGTATGAGCAACTCACTAAAAATCCAGAACTAAAGACACTGGAGTCACAACTCCAAGAGGCGAAGTATCAAGCAGAAATAATACAGGCATAGTTGAAGCCCCAATCAGTTGTTGAAAGAATGAAGCGATCCCAATAACAATGCAGTGCTCAATAACAGGTCCATGTCATTCAAAGAAGAGTCATGGAAGTGACTCAGAGGCTCTAAACTATACAGGACGAGGCTTGCCATCTATTCACAGAGATCGAAGTACAAGGAGCATAATTGGAGCAAGTCATCACTGCAACAGAACAACACCTAGAGGGACCTGTCAACGAAGCTGTTATCCATGAGTTCATTGAATAGGAGGTCATGGAACAAAAACAATTCGAAGCAGCTCTAGCCAAGCTCGAGGCCTTTGAGGCACAATTATCCAGATCAGAGTGACTCAGGATGAGTCACAGGTGAGTGTTGGGGGCATGTTGGCCCTTGACCAGGTTTTGAGGATCCTTGGTCAGGTTTGACCTATTGTTGGGACTTCCACAGGCTGTCAAAGGCAGAGCGTAGGAAAAAGCGGATACTGCGGGATCTTGGCCCCTTTTAGGGACCTTTTTGGGATTCGAGATTATGTAATGAGTATGGGGATGTCGACCCATGGGTTTACCCATGCTTAGGCCTATTTTGTAATGTATAAATAAGTAGCTAGGCGAAGTAAGTTGAGACCTATGAGTTCGATCTGTGTGATCAAAAGTGCTAAGTGCTGAGTAGAGATTACTTTTGTGCATATTGTATGAGGCTTGTAGAGCTCAGTGAAAGCAAGTGTAAGAGATTGAGAAGAGGATTAGTGTTGTAACCTAGCCTGGGGAAGGAGGATCTAGCGAGGTGCTCAAATCTCCTGTCCTCTGCAGCGTAGGGTTTTTGTGGCTCTGTGCATGTAACTGATTGAATAAGCTAATAAAGAAGACAAAGAGTTGGTGGATGTAGCCCTAGGGTGGGGTGAACCACGTAGATGTTGTGTTTCTCTGCTTTGTGTGATGGATTGATGTGTTTATATGTTAGCTTTCTTTGATATAGATGAATGGTAGATAGATATGTTAATGCTATGTGCTTAATAGTATGGATGAATACTAGATCTAGCCTATGTGGATGTTCTTAGTGATTGAATATAGTAGATCTGGTTAAATACTGCAATGATATGTAATTAGGGTTTAATTGCGCTGTAAACTAAGACTGGACATTGATGAACTATAACTGCTAAGTGCCCTATAAGGTGCTACAGTCACAGATTTGTGTCCCGTCTAAGGTTGCAGACACTAGAGTCCTGCAACCACCCCTGCCTCTACCTCGGGTGAGACTTCATCTGCTTCTCATGTGTTGCCAAAGGGTTGGTAGTTAGGCTTTTTTTTGTGTGTTGTTTTAGCATTGAACCCTGGGTTTGCCCCTGTGCCAACAGGAGGCCTCATCCACCCCAACTCTAGTAAATAATGTGTATAGTGTATTGGAAATGTAAAGGTTTTGGGAACCAATCGAAAGCTGAAGCAGTCAAATACTTCCTGAAAAATGAATCTCCCAAAATCCTCATGCTCCAAGAGACAAAAATTGAAGGGGAAACCCTCTTAGAAATCAACAAATTGAAATGGAAGAAAAATGCATCGAAATCCATGAGCGCAAGGGGCTCTTCGGGTGGTCTCGCAACTCTGTGGTTGAAATACAAGTTCCATATTGAAACCTCCTTCGAGACCCAACATTGGATCTTCACCAAACTCCAGCACTACTCAAGTAAGATCACCTTCTCTCTCTTCAATCTTTATGTTCCAGTCCTTTATGCTGAAAAGAAAGAATGTTGGAAAACCCTATTAGTCTTTTTAGAAAACCAACTCCATTCGAGCATCATTTTAGCTGGAGACCTCAACTTAGTCTTTGAACCAAAAGAAAAGAGAGGGGGCAACAATGGTAGGGACCAAATGCTACCTTTTGTTGAGGAACTAGCTCAATAGTGGGATCTCCTGGACTTCAAGCCCATGAAAGGTCTCTATACTTGGACAAATAACAGAGTTGGAACTAACCACATCTCAACTCGTTTGGATCAGTTTCTAGTTCAGAGCTCACTCCTACTGGAAAAGAGGATAATCTCATCCAAAATCCTCCCTAAATTGACATCTGATCACAAGCCCATTCTCCTCCAACTAGAAGAGGAATAAAACCTGGGTCCAATACCTTTCCAATATAGCCCACTCTAGATAGAAAAGGAAGGCTTCTTGGAAACTATTAACTTAGCTTGGTCCACTCCAGTAACATGGTCTCCCAGCTATGTGTTGGAACATAAAATAAAGGCAACAAAGCATGCCTTAAAATAATGAATTAAAAAGACAAATAACACCCCCCTCAAGCCACATAAAAGAGATTGTTCAACAATTAACAAACTTGCAAATGGAAATGGAGAACAAGGATATTACCAACCAATATTTAGAGAAGGAACAAGCTGCCCAATTTAATTCCTTTCGCACCTTCCGTCAAAAAGAGTATTGGAGGCTTAAATATCGTAGCTTGTGGCTAAGAGATGGAGATCGTAATACCACTTTCTTCCACCAGCAATACAGAGCCCGAATCTCTAGAAATCATATTTCAGAAATTGCCTCTGCAGACGAGTCGATTTGCAAAGGTTCAGCTCAACTTAAAGAGGCAACAAAAATTCATTTTCATAATCTTTATAAAGAAGGTGGAGCTGATTGTGAGGAGGCCACCACAGACTTTCTCTCTCACATTCCCCCCCTGGTGAGAAAGGAATACAACACGGCCCTCATGAAGCCTTTTACTAAGGAAGAAATCTACAATGTTATTTGGTCTATGGAGCCTGACAAAGCCCCAGGGCCAGATGGATTTTCAATCAATTTCTATAGAACCTGCTGGGAAATAATCAAGATTGATTTTCTAAGAATGATAAAATCATTCCAACAAAAATACAAAGTTGGAGGCAATGTTAACTCCACATTTCTAGCCTTAATCCCCAAAGAAGCGAATCTGGGCTCCTTCGACAAATTCAATCCTATCTCACTGTGCAACACTTCTTACAAAATCCTCTCAAAGCTAATGGAAAACAAGATTAAGCCTCTATTAGGGAAGCTCATCTCCCCCGCTCAAAGTGGTTTTGTTAAAGGGAGACACATTTTGGACAATGTAATACATGTGCAAGAAGCAATGCATTCTAGCCATCAACGGAAAGAAAAAGGGATGCTCATAAAACTCGATATGGAAAATGCTTTCGATTGGGTAAAACTCTCATTCCTTTACAAAGTCCTTCTTTCCTTTGGTTTCAATTCAAAATTTGTTAATTTAATCAAAGCTTGCACAAAGAAGCCTTGGATAGCCCCGCTAGTAAATGGCAGGCCAACTAACTTTCTACAAGCCTCGAGGGGTCTAAGGCAAGGTTTCCCTCTCCCCCCCTTCTTGTACATCTTAATGACAGATTCACTAAGTAGAAAGCTAACTGTTGAAAAGAAAGCCAAGACTTTCCCAGGCATTAGGCTGGTGAAAGGCTTAGAACCAATCAATCAGGCCTTATTTGCAGAGGACTCCCTTTTGTTGGGTGGATCCTCCATAAGGATAGCTCAGAACTTCAGTAATATCCTTCAAAGTTTTTGCAGAATCTCTGAAGTGCTCATCAACAAAAAGAAAAGTGCAGTGTATGGGTGGAATGTCAACCAACAAACCATTCATCTAATTGCCCACTTCCTAGGTTTTTCGGGCTATGCCTCATGGGAAAAAATAAAATACCTCGGACTCCCCTTAACTCTGGGATCCAATAAATCATCGTTGTCGACAAAAATAATAAGCAAAATCAAGTCCAAAATAATAGCTTGGGGAGGACAGTGGCTCACAACAGCAGGAAAACTTACTCTTATAAAACCGATACTCTCTTCCTTGTTGGTCTACTAGGCATCCTTCATTTTGGCTCCAAAGGCGATCCTAGCACAGGTTTCAAACTTGATCCGATACTTTTTGTGGCAAGGAGGAAAGGGAAATCAAAAGAAATTTCATCTTGTTAAATGGGAAACTGTCAAACACCCAATCAATGAAGGAGGCTTACAAATAAGAGATCCTGGTCATGCCAACATAGCTTTAGGTGACAAAATTATCTCGAAACTCTTCTCAAATTCCAGACACCCAGTAAGACAAATTTTAAGGAGAAAATACCTCCAAGGGAAATCGATGAGGAACTTACAGGAAGAAAACACCACCAAAGGAATGCTGATATGGAATATCTGTCGTCTGGGGCTAGACTTCTTCCAAAACTACCTGTATCGAATTCCTGGAAATGGAAAAAAAACGCTGATATGGAGAGACAACACCATGGGCTATCCCCCTCTCAAAAATTCTGAAGAAATTAAAGAAATCCATGAGTGGCTTACTCAGCACGATTTCATCAAGCTGGAAGACATTTCCTCTTGGGATGCCACAGGTAATTGGTGGTCCTCGGTATTCCCTAAAATCCCAGTGCATCTACAAAACCAAAAGACTATGCTCATAAACTCATTAACCGATTTGGATCCTGTCCACCTGCTCGCACTCAGACAAATGGGGATGGGGAAAGAACGGGAGATGTACTGCATCTCGGGGTTACAACTCTCTCCAATATCTCCAAGCGATGACAAAATCAACACCCCTCTGGAAACAGGTATGGGACCTAATTGGTCTTCCAAAAGTAAACTTCTTTTTTTGGATTCTAATGCACAAGAAAGTGCTGACAGGAGAAAATCCGATAAAAAGAGGTATCGTTGGACCTCACAGATGCCCCCTGTGTTGTAGCGCTATTGAAACTATGGACCATCTGTTTGTGGACTATCCATTTTCCCAAGAAACTTGGAAGATTACCCTCAGCGGTCTTAATGTCATAGCTCCATCGCAGATTACAGTCACAGCGCTTTTCTCCTCTTGGAAGGTGAGATATCCCATACAAAGAAAATCAAAATGACAAAGAATCTGGTAGGCCATACCCAAATATTTATGCTGCAAAATTTGGCTAGCTAGAAATGATCAGATCTTCAACAATGTTTTGCATTCTCCTTTGATGGTGGCCGTTAAAGTAAAAGCACTCCTCCTAGAAACAACGACTTATAACCCTCTCAAGGACGAAATCTCTCTCCTTCCCGAAGAAAAGAATTGGTCAGGAGATTTTACAACCCAAGACAAGAAGAAGATCATTTCTCGCCCTCTAAGCACTCCAGGTTGGCGTTTAAGAGAAACAAATGCAGTATTTCAAGATTGGTGGAGGAAGCAAGGTAAAGCAACGGTATTTTTCAATGGCGCCTCCAAAGGAAACCTAGGGAAAGCAGGAGCAAGTGGAGTGATTTACTCCTCTGATGGACAAAGAAAAGATAGATTCAGTTGGGGTTTAGGTCAGAGAACTAATAATCAGGATGAAATCCTTGGGTTGTTAAAAGCCTACCAGATAGCGCAGAAAAATGGCATTAAAGAAATTCAAGTTTTGGGGGATTCGGAAATTTTGATAAAAACAATAAACTCGGAAGACCACTTCAGCAACCCAGTGCTCAAAAAGACTCTACAAAGACTGAGGTATGTGCTACAAGATTTCTCCAAATCCCACTTCTATCACATTCTGCGAGGATCGAATATGGAAGCAGATGAAAGGCAAACATGGGTTGTCTCTTGTCTCAAGGAACATTCAACAAAAATAAGGAAGCACCTACATGGATTTCTATCCCATAACTTTGGGAACACCTCAATTCTTGGCATTGAAAGAAAGAGATATGTCGTATCTCATAAAAGAGGACTGCTGACTCATTGTAATGATGGTTATTTAGGCCTTGGCCCAACCGATATCTAATCAATAAAAATTATAATCGTTTTAGTTAATTTTATTTTTTTTTATTGTTGTGGAAAACAGGTGTAAAACTTTACAGGTTTTTGAGGATTCCTTACCAATCATCAACTAGGTGAACATAGTACAAAGATGTCACATTTCCCATCTTGTGCCAATATTTGAGGAATTTATGAGGATTATTACTGCTTTTGACTCTTTATCTTTCTCTCATATATATAGGGAACAAAACCAATTGGATGATAGGCTTTCCAAAGAAGCCTCACAGCTAGACTATGGTTGGTGGCATATTAAAGAATAATCAATAGAGGGAACCTTTGATTACTATCATAAGCCATTCCATGATGGACATTTTTAAGAGATAATCCGGTTATCAACATTTTTTTTCCTCGGAAAAAAGTGTAATTCTATTCATATATAGAGAACCAAATTACATTTTGTAGGTGCCGAAAGCACATGCCCAATACTTGGGTAAACAAAGAGAAGTGTTAGAAGCCAGAAATGGCCCAAAGTAAAATCCACATAGGATGTACCAAAATAAAGAGCTGGGAATAAACCCAAATGTAGGCAGATAGATGCCAAGAGGCCTCAAGAAAATATAGCCTAAAAAACAACAGAAAACGTAGAATGAAGAGAACCTGGATGGACCAGGCTAGAGCATCAAATAAACCCTATCAAGAACATGATCCAAAGGGACCACAAGAGATACTGCAACCACATTGAAGGAGAACTAGAACCTGCATGCCCAAAATGAACCTCAGAGAACTGACCCTACCAGTCAAAATCAACACTTCATGCCCTTGAGTTGGACCTCAAAAGATCTGAAGTAGATCCTACTAGAATGAAGCAAAAATACCCAAGCAACCACTTCACAACACAGATCAGAAGAGGGTGCAGGGGATCCTAGACTCCATGACACTGAGAAGGACCTGACTTTGCATCAATCCTGAACAAGCTAGCGAGGATGGCATGCTGAGGGTCGAACCCTTAGAAAACTTCAAGAAAATGTCTCCGCACAAATTAGAGGCTGAAGAGAAAGAGGATCATAAACCCTCGTAGATGAAAGAAGAGGTGCCAAGAAGATCTGAGGAGACAGTTCAAAAATAAAGGAGAACCCAATCTGAAGAGTACCATCTCCATGCCCGAAGAAAACCGCCATGAAAAAATCAGCAAGAGAAACCATCTGGGCTGCATCACATTCGATCCAGATCCGCACCCAGATCTAGCCTCCATAGACCAAGCTAGAAGGGCACGGTCGAGGCAGAGAGAAGATCAATAGAGCTAGGTGGATCTAGGTCCGAACCTATGGAATACATAGAATCTGGCTGCCAACATCAGAGGCAACACCACAGGAAGCCCAAAAGGATATAGATCCCTCTTGCATAAGGAAAACACCAATTCCTTTCCCTGAAGAATCACATTCTGAGACAAAGGTCTTTGTGAAATTTGGAAAGGCCAGGACTGGAGTGGTGCACATGTCCATGTTCAAGGTTTGAAAGGCCTAAGTAGCTACTGGAGTCCAAGTGAAAGAGTTATTTTTAAGGAGTGCAGTGAGATGTGCTACAATATTTCCATAATTCTTAACAAACTTGTGATAATAACCTTGTTAAGCCCAGAAAACCACGCAAGATTTTGAGAGTCTTTGGGTGAGGCCAGTCTTGGATAGCTTCAATCTTTTTAGGATCCACCCTGAGGCCATCCTTGCCAACAAGATGACCCAAGTACTTGACTTCCAAGGTGCCAAAAGCACATTTAGATTGTTTTAGGAAAAGTTGGTGTTGAAAGAGTAAATGGAGAACTCGATCCACATGAGCAAGATGGTATGTTCGGTTTTTGCTATAGATGATGATATCATCAAAGAAAACTAAGACAAAATGACGGAGAAAAGGACGGAAGACATGGTTCATGTGGCTTTGGAAGGTGGAGGGGGCATTACACAAGCCAAAGGGCATGAACAAAAAATCATATTGGCCCTCATGAGTTCTAAAGGAAGTCTTAGGAATGTCTGCCTCTTTCATACGGATCGGGTGGTAGCTAGAACGAAGATCAAGTTTAGTAAAGAACTGGGTGCCACTCAATTCATCCAAGAGGTCATCAATGACAGGAATGAGAAATTTGTCTTTAATGGTGAGTTTGTTGAGGGCGCGGAATTTAGGACACATGCACTAAGAACCTTCTAAATCTGAACCATGCATCAACCATTCATCAAACTGTACCTCAACCTGTAATCAACCTGTACCATAAACAAGTGCATCAACCATGCACCAACCTATACCAAATAACCTGTAATCAACCTGTACCATAAAAAAGTGCATCCAACAATGTACCAAGTATGTACCAGTCATGTGTCAACTACTCATCAACTATGCATCATCAATGTGTACCAACATCATCAACTATACGCCTCATGTATGTGCCAACTCATCAACTACTTGTCTCAACCATGTACTCAACATGTACCTCAACCAAAAGCCCTCATCAATTTCATCATCCAAATCTGATTTGTAGCTCATAGACCTGGTGTATATGATCACTTTCCTGCAAACCTTCCTTAACTTCAACAACAAGACACTAGCATTTTCATCAAACTTTTATTCAGTCTCACATGCCTAGTTTTGGATTAGTCAACAACCCTAACTTGAAGTAATCATAACTTTGTACCTGTAATGTATAAATATATGAAACTGATATATAATGTTCATCAATGTGTTTTGTACAATTCCTCCAGGTTTCACTACTTGGAACCTCTCAGAAAAGGATTTATAGCAAAAATAGCATACCTTGCTTAATTCTGGCTTATTCTAGAGAGAGACCTTGTAGAGAGTGCCCCGCATGGAATATTTGTTGAATTGATATGAAAATATTACACAACATACTAAAGATGGTACCCTAACAAACACATTTTGTTTCACTCAATTTGGATATGTTATGAATAAGTTATGACATTTTTACCCGAAACACTTGTTTTTTACTAGTTTCGGGACTAGCCACAAACCCTATTTTCCACGGACTGTAACTCCAAAAAAACAATGACACACAAGATGAATTTTTTACCACGGATACTTGGATATGTTTTCTCAATGAAATAGAAATTTCATGGTCTGAATCATTATAGAAAATAAGTTATATCTAAAATGGTGAGATGACCTGTAAATAACATACCTTAGAAAGCACCATCAAAAGAATTTATCCTTCCTTGCATTTCGACCTTCTTTTCTTCACCTTCCCTCAGAATTTTGGCTTAGATATCCTTGGTTACCTCAAACACCTATAGATATTCAATATTCTCAAGTGTGTTTAAAATGAGAGAGATTTTCCTCTTATTTATACTCTCCAAGTAGCTTCCTTAAAAACATCTTTTAGGTCACTTGGCCCCACTTTCCTTATTTTAGGGTTAACCCACTTCTAATTTATCCATTAAAATTATTATTGAAATCGTTTATTTTGAATTCACTTTGAATTATAATACACTCATTACTTCACTTTATTGTTTACCTTTTAAAATCTCTTAAACCACTTTGACTACTTTGACCTTTTGGGACTTCTAGATGACATATGAGGGT
>JZKD02S1861015.1:263691-293904 GCA_000966675.3 Picea glauca | reverse complement strand
CATAAGGGGACCACTTTGGAGTTCATCCATCTTTACTTCTTATCAACCATGACAAGACAATAATGAGTCATATTTACATCAAACAATATTGGGTCCATTACCCAAACCTTTATGCCATAGGGATTTCTTCAAGGGTTGACATCAATGACAACCAACCTTAATCAACACTCCTATTTATAGTGGTTCTTGTCACTTATTTGAGCCGACTTGTCTTTCTAGAAGATAATACATTTTTATTATTTATTCTACTGAGCTAACTTGTCTTATTGGGCTTTTACACATGTGTTTAGGGTTTCTCTTGCTTCCAGAATATTCTATTCTAGCCAAAGGTTACACATGGAAGTTAATACCTACCATGACTACCATAATATCAACAATTAAGACTACACGAAAAATTTGAACTTTGCATACAATGGAGGAATGCATGTGGGATTGCATGCAATCTTAGGAAGCAACATATTTAGAGATGGAAGTGAAGTTGGATTCGACGATTGCTAGGGTTGATGATATAGTAAGTTTTCTTAATCTCCCAATGGAGGTACTGTGCATTTTTCTCAAACTCTAGTGGGAGAAGTGACTTGGTTTGGGTCCTAAGTAGTCAAGGAGGAGAGAAGCATGGATGAAAAAGAAACAAATATGTGTAGTGTATCTCATCCAAGGATGAAGAAAAAACCACTAAACTAAAGATTTCCAAGAGCAAGATGAGGCTCTCCAATGGTCAACCTTTTAAATTTTTGTCAATAGAGAATCTACATTTTTTGCTTACTTTGAATCAATATGCTATGCAATACACTTGTCATAAAAAAATATCTAACACTTGGTTGAATAACTTGAGATTTTTTCTTTTTTTAATCCAAATTTAGAATTCTAACGAATTGAGATGTACGTTATATATAAAGTTGCTAATAACAACATTTGCCTTAATGCATTTTTTATAACTAAAGTAGAATACAAACTTTAAATTATTTTTCCATAATAAATATCCCTCGATTCTAACTTTTAATTATATAATCACCTTATATATTTATCAATATATATATATATATATATATATATATATATATATATATATATATATATATATATTATCAAAAACAAGAGAAAATTTATATTAAAAGAGTTATATATTCGCAAGAAAAATACACAAATTGAGTTGCAGGACCTTTATTTTACAAATATGCATCCCTGTAAGCTCCTAGTAGGTATGTGGTGAGCGGAGGCAAGACTTTCTACTATTCTAAAGCCAACCAGAGATTTTACAGTAAAGATCATACAATAAGAGTCTAACAAAAAAACTGTTAAATAGAGCATACACTTAAATATTGTTCTCGTCCAGTGCTGGGGGTTCTCCTTCTGTTGATAGCCTCGGATTTAGGTATAGTTGCGATCGAGGTCTAGAAGAAGAGGTTTCATTGGAGATGGCTGCAGAATATGCTGGGGAAGCTGGAGGTGAAACAGGTCCAGCCCCAAACTGAAGAATTTCAATTTGTTTCCTTAGTGCCTCACACTCATCCCTTATTTGTTGATTCTCTCCCCAGTTCTGGATGGTAATTTCCATTATGGTTAGGACTTGAGTTGAGAGGGATCTAAGCTGAATTTGCATATTTTGCACCGTATTAACCAATTCCTCATGCTCTTCCACTGAGATGGCGTGTTGGCTGCCTGTGCTCCTTCTCATTTTGTTGGGATTGCTTTCGCTGCATGTCTGAATTATGCAAGAGGCGATATCTATGATCAAAGGAGGGGTAGAATTCTCTCTCTTCTGCGGAGTATGAAATAGGCCCAAGTAATGTGCCATGCGTCTTATGATATGTTCCATCATCTGCACAAGATTCAGAGGACGATTTTGTTTACCCATTTTTTAATGGACACGCGAGTTGCTATCATGCCCTCTGTTGATCCTGGCACTGCTCACATTGTCCGAATTCAATGGATAGTGCTCCCATGGAGTCATGCTAAGTGAATTCGTCCCCCTCCAGGTCTTGTTACCGCGATCTGAAGCAGCCGGAAGAGTGTCGAAGTGACTTCCCAAGCCTGGGGAGATGGAGGGTGTGTAAAGAGTGGCACGTGTTGAGGTGAAGGAGGGAGCGTCAAGGTGGCGATAGGTGAGGTATAGCAACGTGAGGGCCTGGATCCAAGAGCCAAGTGGTGGAGTCTGAGGTGAGGTGTTGTGACGTGCAAGGTTCACGCTCGTGGTCAGATTCATATTCCAAGTGTCATGAGCGAACATGTGAGTTGGCCGCTAGAAGTTGAGTGCTTGTCGGATGGGTGACTAGATCATGGAATGGGCCTTAGTTGCGTGAGTCCATTGACAACCAACGAACCCGGCTCCAGAGTGATTGCCATATTCGCTTAAGTATCGGCCATTTGATTATTGCGTCTAAGAACATGAAAGAAGGAAACACTGCAGAAGTGTTTGATAATTGTCGAGATTCGATGGAATATGGCATTTAAGTGGATATTCGGGGGGTGGGAGCCTTTGCGGGCATGATTTATGATTATCTTAGAATCGCTAATGACCGAAAGGGAGTGGATGTTCGTATTTTTGGCGAGGAGAAGGCCTTGATACAGAGCGTAAACTTCTTCTTGATTATTGAATGCAATTCTGAGGCTCCAGTGGAAGGTGAGTGTTTGATTTCCTCGTGGGAAAATGATGACCCCTCCCGTTCTTGCCACCCCAGATATATTTATCAATATTCACACACACACACACATATAATTTATTCAAAACTCTTACTTGTACCTAAACTCAAACTAATTGGAGATCCTTTATTTGAATTTAAAAGCAATGTTGTTGCATGTTTGTTGATATAGGGATCGACAATGAGGTCTTTGGATTATCTTCATTTACAGGGCTTTAGAGACAATGATCAACAATATTGTTGTTGTGATTTCGGTTTGATTGAAAATGACGGTGCTAATAAACTTTTCAATTATATTGTCATTATGAAGAGTATATGTGTTTGGATATGGTGTTTTGTGTACGTATCTATGTGCACATCTTGTTCCATGTGGTGTAATTTAGTAGGTATGTGAGGACAAGTCTAAACATTCTATTTTTTGGATTTTTCTGGTAATTATCATTGGAATCTGACTATGTAATTGTTAGTGAAATTGTAATTTTTCATTACTTAAATTGCATTTTAAATGCATTAATAGATTCAACACCCTAGAAAACTCTTATTGTACTTGGATTGTGCAATCTCAACAACTAATATTTACAATTTCAACAATTCTTCTAAATTTTTAACCAAATTTAAAACAAAAATTGTTGAAAAAATTTACCAAAATATGATTTAAAAATAAAATGTTTAAAGTACTTAAATATGTAACTAAACTAGACACATGGTGTAATTTAATAACTCTATAATGTAATTCAATGTTTAAGTGGAATATCTAAATTTACATTCAACGTGTGTTTATATACTCTTAACCACTTTGACAAATGAATATAACATATATATTCGAATATTAACTTTATATAATATTAATATAATTATAATTAAAATAAATTTTTAAAAGCCATACAACAAGGACCAATTGATACTTAACCCCTTCCCAACCCGAGAAAAGCCCAGAATTGATTCGTTATCTCCTTGCAAAGAAACCACTGATTCTCAACTTCCTATCAACCAAAGATATAAGTTTTTGAACAATTGTTTTTTAAGGAAGTTTTTATTTTTTTAAGTTGGAATGGGTTTATGGGTAGCATCGATGTCGAGATTTTCAAATAAATTATATAAAATACATTTAAAAAAATATTTTGTTTCCATAGTAATAAATTTCCATTAATTTAGTATTATAATAATTTTTAAAATAATATTTATAAAAATTATTAATAAATTTTAAAATAATATTTATAACAAAATATATTATATATAGGATAAAAATTGTCAATTAGATTTAGAATAAGTGGTTGAGAGGAGATTATTTTTTAATTTATTTAAATTTAAATTCTATTCATAACATATTCGCCTTTTACAAATTAATTACTGACTCGGTTTTTGATGAGTTCATTGTTAATGGAGTTGACATCAATTTAATTTATAGTTTTCATTATTCTTAATCCACACATGGCATACATGTTATATGAAATATTGTTTTTTATTATTATTATTATTATTATTATTATTATTATTAATAAGGTAAATCATATTTTTATTTGTAGAGAAGTAGGAACTTTAATTTTACATTTCTTGATAAATTGCTCACTCTAAAATGGAATCATCCAAAACTCAACCCTCTTATACATCTAAGTTTGAATGTGAATCATTTTTTTTTAAACTAAGTTACTTCTGTATTAATATTGTTCAAAATATTTTACATTCATGATGGTTTAGGATCTGTCAAGAAAAAACCAGAGCTCAGACAAACAACAATGTTATGTCTGAGAAAGTCATTAAGTGTCTGATATACTCTATGACCATCTATAGGGCCCCTTAAGATTGAGGGAAAAAAACAAAGAAACATACTATAGAAACCTGAGATATCATTGATTGATAGCCTAGCTAGTTCTGAGGTGACCTGGATGGACCTAAATTGTTGAGGATCTCATGTTTTTTAGTCTCTCCCTTAACATCATCTTCTTCAATATTGATTGGGTTGGCACTGGTTCCTAGGGAGCACGATGTGTCTCTCACATCCACCATTCCTCTTCCTTGTCTAGATCCCATTCAGTCACCTTGAAGTTGATCCCAAAAGCCACTTTGCATAGAATAGTAAACTTGACTTTCAGTCTCCTAATCATGTCCAAATATTCAATCTACTTATCCTTTGTGTCCTCCATTGATAAGGAAATAAGAGTTTTGGCTAGCCAGTAAAACTCTATTGCCCCGAATACTTTGGTATCTATGGATCTTGCGAAACCATAATCTTTTACCCAATCTTAAAGCTCTTTCTTGATTAGGTGCTTTGGAGTTTGCATCCTTCTCTACCTAGCTCTATTCACTAGCTCCTCCATCTTTTGCTAATATTTGGGAAGGATACTTTGGTTATAAATCTGTTTGGCTTACTCCACAACTCTCTATGCCCCTGTTCCTCGAGACCTCAATGTCGCCCTTCCATACGTAGGGGTTCTATGTGCCCCTCTCCTCTTAGCTCCTCGATTGTTAGATTATGGTAGGTCCTTTGCACTATTATCCTCCATGGAATTCTCAGTGAGAATACAGTGAGCAATGGATGCCCCTTCTAAGAGAGAGTCTTTGGTGCCCTGTTTTGTTAGCCTCTTAAAAAGGCCCCCGATTGATGTTGAACCACCTCGAGGCAAGGGTCATTGGTAGAAAATTTGGGGTTGTGACTATAATACCACAGGGAGGAGCTCTAGAGAGGCAATTTCTCTCCTAGAACCTCTAACCCATTGTGTAGTCTGACCAACACAACCCAAGTGAATAACAACTCAAACTCAGTAAAGGAAAGGCTTAACAAAGTCCCACAATCCTCAAGGCTCCCAACGATTTCACATCTACAAAATGGAAAGTCGAGAGGTGACCCAAGAAAGGAAACACCCAAAGGGAAATGCAAGGAATTACCTTGGCAAAATGATTGGGCAAAACCACGAGACTTGAAATCGTTCCCCCCTAAAGAAACATTCGGATGAGCCTTGCTTCTCTATTGATAAACCCCAACTCCACCAAAAGCCATGATCACCCACTTTCCCCTCCTACCAACGAACTTACAATTTAAACAAGGCCCATAAGTCATTTCAATCCCTTCAAATACACTTTAGGCTGAGATAATCCCCTATTTGAATCCACAAACCGGTCTCGTACCTCCACTATGGTCTCACATCAAGATCATTCATTAGGTTTGCAGGGGGAGGGAAGGTTGTGTTCCCCCCTCCCTCTCAAGTTTGTGTAAGTCCTAATTTTCCCAAAATACACCTGTCCATGTGTTCTATTCCATATGTGAGATAGCGTCCGGATTCACCACATGTGTGTTCCATGCCCCACCGGTCACCACCCATCTAGGGGAGAATGTGAATCATTATTGATAATGCTCGATCTCAATTATTATAATAATAATAATCTATTTTTAAGGTCACAACTAAGATAGACACCAAATTGGTGTATGAGACCCCCTCTGCCCAACGATTTGACTCGTAAAGTCTACGAAGGTATACATACCCTACCCCCCTCTGGATTTGAACTTGTGACCTCTTAGGAGGAAACACACGTTCTTAACCATTAGGCCCACTCAGGCTGTATATAATAATAATAATCTATTTTTAAGGTCATGACCAAGCCACACCAAATTGATGTATGAGACACCCTTGTTTGTGGGACAAGGGACCCCCTCCACCCAACGATTTGGTTGGTAAAGTCTACGAATGTATCCATACCCTACCCCCCTCTAGATTTGAACTTGTGACCTCTTAGGAGGAAACACATGTTCTTAACCATTAGGCCAACTCATGTTGTATAAAATAATAATCTATTTTTAAGGTCACGACCAAGACAAACACCAATTGATGTATGAGACCCCCTACATTTTAAACCACAATCTAAACCTACATTTTAAAAAAAAATTAAAACACATTTTCATTATTTATAATTTGGAATTTAAAATTTCATTATAAAATATGTAATTTGAGAGACACTAAAACTAAAAAAACAAATAAACTCAACTCAAACTAATTTTAAAAGTAAAACTAATTACATAAAATGTGTAGCTTCTCATTCGAATAAAACCATGAAAAAAATTTAAAAATAATAAAAAATTATTAATTATAACACATTTTATCATTGAAATTGAAACAAAGGATTTTCAAATATTTTTATTAAAGTGTAACAACATAAAATATTAAATAATTTTATTTAATATTATAATTTTGATAATTATAAGAGAATTCTAATAAATCAAAGGAATTTGTGACAAAAGTAAAGTTGACATTTTCTTAAAGGATTTAAATAGTAAATTAAATCTGCTAACTTATAAGGACAACATTGAAGAACTCTATCATAATTTTACAACTACCCTTTCCGGTTCTATTAACAAGTTCTCTTTCGAGGTGTCATATAAAAAGAATAATAGAACGACCAACCCTTGGTATGATAAAGAATGTAAAATTGCTAGGAAATCCATTAGGGATGCTTCTAATGAGTCCTTAAAACTCGAAAGATCAATACGTACAAAGCCCTAATTAAAAGGAAAAAAAAGGTACTATATCAATAAAAGGCAAGAGCAACTTTCACAACTATATAAGTTGGATCCTAAGAAGTTCTGGAGCCAAATTATAAACCACAATTCTAAAGAAAATAATAGGATTCCCTTAAGGGACTAGAATTCCTACCTTAAAAGTATTTACGAGTTCCCTACTGCCATGGACACCATTCCTATTGTCCCTACAAAGGAATATTTGTTTTCTTTAGATGAGATAGAGTCTGGGGTTAAGCAACTTGCAAATGGGAAAGCTAAGGACATTGAAGGCTACCAAGCTGAAATTTTTAAAATCGGAGGGCCTATCCTTATCCCTCACATACACAAGCTCTTCAATTTAGCAGTGAAGCATGGCTTCCCTAAACCCTGGACACAAAGCCTCATTGTTCCTATTTTTAAAAATGGAGATAAAAACATTCCCTCTAATTATAGGACCATTATGATTAGCCCGATTTTAGCCAAGATTTATGGAATTATTTTGGAAAAGAAGATTATCCTTTGGACAGAAAGTCATGGTAAAAGAGCTAAAGGTTGGGTTGGGTTTAGGAGATATCATTCAATTGTGGGCCATATTCTTACCTTTAGGATCATTGTAGAGGAGTTTTGCAATACTAAAACCAATCGTTTTTGTTGTTTTGTTGACTTTAGAAAAGCTTTTGACATGGTTCCTAGGAAAAACCTTTGGAATAGGTTGGAAGAGATAAAAGTGCCTCTCGAGTTGAGGGTTGTTGCAATAAGGATGTATGAGAACGTTATTGCTAATTTTAAAAACATTGAGGGCTGGTCAAAAGAGATTGACTACAATATCAGAGTTAAACAAGGTTGTCCTTGTGCCCTACCCTTTTTGGAATATACATTGACAAGTTAGAAGATTGCTTGGAAAAAGAAGGTTGTGTCAGCCCTACTCTCATTGGTATAGTCATCAATCTTCTTCTTTATGCCAATGATATTGTTCTTATGGCAAGGAGTCACCATGATCTTGAAAACCAACTAAGAATCCTCAAGGATTTTTGCTGCAATATGGGTATGACTGTTAATATCGATAAGACTAAGGTCATGCTTATTAAATCCAATAATATCTCTTATGATACCTTCGTATATGACAACAACAACTTGGAGGAAGTGACTTCATACAAATATCTTGGAATTGATATTCACCACAAGCTCAATTGGAATTATAGCATTGAGAAAAAGATTATTGGGGGATGGAAATCTTATTATGGGCTTGAAAACAATTGTAAATCAACTGATCTTTGGAGTTGGGATAAGAAGAAACTCCTCTTTGAGACTCTCGTTACACCTACTATTCTTTATGGATTTGAAGTCTGGGGTTGTAGTATCTCTCGTGAATCCTAGAGAAACATAGAGAAAACACAAAAGAATTTTATAACCTATAATCTCAAAATTAAAGGAAATACAACCTATATGTTGATATTATGGTAGCCGTGGGATGTATTAACCTCCACATGTAACCCTGACAAGAATAGAATATTTTGGGAAGCAAGAAGAAACCTTAAAGCATTGGAAATAACCCTAGAAGACAAGTCGACTAAAGTAAATATTTAATATTGAGTTTTTAGCCTCTAGAATGAAAAATTAGCCTAGACAGCTAAGGAGGAGCATTATAAATACAGGACACCGAAGCTCATTTGAAATATACAACTCACAACTGCAGAAATCTAGTGCGCACTGCAGAAATTCAGTAAGTGTGCAAATCTGCAGAGTAGTTGCAGCTACAGCTACTACAACCTGTGTTTTCGGTTTTAGGCTTGGACTCTCTCTTAGTTATGGTTTGGAATTTATGCTTGGTATGTTAACTCTGGAGAGTGATACACTACCTTGATTGGCTATTAGGCCTGGGGTTTGCTTCCATAATTATTCTCTGTCAAGGTTAAGGTGCTCAGGGGTGGCTTTGACCCATGGTTGGGTGACAATATTGCTATATTGTCTATGGTTAAATGAGCAAACCTATTATTTATAGCAGGTTATGGGCCCACACTATCTTCGGACAGTCTAACTGCTGGAAGAGAGATTAGGAGGATTTTTCTTAGTTACAGTTGCAGTCGCAATCAAAGTTTTTTCTCCAACAACGAAACACTAACCCTCTTGTTAAGACACCTTAAGTGAAGAGATTGACCTAATTTTTTGATATCCTAGTGCGCCCTAACCTAATGCACCTCCTGGCACTCTCAGCAAGCTAAGACCTCAAAGTTGAGTTTTTGGTCAAAGCCAAAGGTTGACCAAGTCAAAGAAGTCATGACCTACTCTATGAAGTTAGAAAACAAGTTAGAAGCGGCTTCTAACTTCAGAGCATGGAAGACAAGGATTGATCTCATCCTTGCCAAGAATAAAGTGTTGGATATCGTGAAAGGAAAGATCGTGGAACCACAATTTGAAGAGGGAAAAGAGAAGGAACCTCATAACGTTGTAGTTATGGAGAATTTCAAAGACAATGACATCAATGCCATGAGCATCATTGTGGACTTTGTAAAAGACCACTTGATACCTTACATATATCATCTTGACTCATCTAAGAAGATGTACGATGCCCTAACGAACCTATTCTCAGTCAGAAACATTGGACAAGTAATGAGTCTAAAGAATGAGGTCTGTGATATGAAAATGAATGATGACAACACCATAACATCATACCTTGTGAGAATCTCTCAGTAAAGAGATCAACTACAATCTATTGAAGAAATCATTTCATAGAAGGAACTGGTAAATATAGTACTCAATGGTCTTCCCAAGACATGGGATGCATTTGGCGCAAGCATGAACACAAGAAAGGAGTATCCCACATTTGAAGAACTTTAGACTTGTTGTGCACAAGAAGAATCAAGGATTAACACAAAAGATAAATCCCAAAAGGAATACGATGATCAAGCTTTCACAACAAAGTTCAAGAATTCCAGGAATAAGAAGAAGGTTTTCTCAAGGAAGAAACCAAATAAAGAAAATGATATGTCAAAGATACAATGCTTCAACTATCAAAAATATGGTCACTACAAGAACCATTGTCTTGAGTTAAAGAAAAGGAAGGAAATAGACAAAGAAACAGTTGTTGAAGAAAGGGAACCCTCAAAGAAAGTCAAGCAGGATAAAACAAACTTCTTCTTCTAAGTCAAGGTAACAATATTCTTCAAATCTCTTGTATATACCATGTTTACATAGTTCATGTACATATAATGTCTATCTATTTCATAGAAGAAAATATCTTCAAGGGAAACAATACCTATGGAAGAATAAAAGCATAAGGATTGCTATTATGATGACTACAAGTCAAGCTATAGACATGAAAAGATGAAGTATGTTGACAATATTTGGTAACAACTCCTATGGAAGCTATTATATAAGTAACAACTACCAGATAACCCGAAATCAGAATCAAACCTAAAGAGACCCAGAAGAAGTCAAAAAAAAAAAGTCAGCAACCAAGAGGAAATTAGAAAAAGACTCGTGACACCTTGTAGAAGGGAATAATAATGCAGACGGAAGCGTGGACTATCTTAGATGGAGGGAGATGATTATAGAATTCCAAAAGAAGAGCATGAATTCATGCATGAAGCAAGAATTAGGAGGGAGCTAATCCTAAATAATATGATCCATTGAGGATTATGAAGTATCTATCCATGTTCCCATTGAAAGTAGCATCCATAAAAAGCAGCATGTGTTCAGTTTTTCTCTAGAAAAAGTCTTCTCCAAAAATAAGCCTTAAAGTATCATGGTTGTCCATCTACATCCATGATCATATGATGAAAGGAAGAAGTTGGAATCTTCAAGGCATGAAATCTATAAAGGACCCATGGACCCAAGAGCTGATGAGAGACATGAGGAAGAACATGAAGATTCCAAGAAAGAAAGAAAATCCAGAACAACCAATTATTATACCGAGAATCAAAAGACTACTAGCTTGGTTTGAACTCATTAAGAAGAAATCAAGCAGAAGAAATGGAATTTATGATAAAGAACAGGGTGAAAAATACTAATGAATGGAAGCATTGCAAAATTCATAAGTTATTCCAAAAGGAGGGTGAATACTATGACAACAACTTGTTCCAGATATACCTCTTGTAGTATCCATGGATTGGAATTTACATGCAAAAGATTGTTCTTCCAAATAAAGCAAGTGATAAAGAAGCCTATACCAGAAAGAGACCCATGTATGTAGATATAAGAAGACCTTGTATGGATTCAAGCAACTTGATGCAGAGTATCTCATATACAACAGAAGCATGGTGAAAACTTTCTATGACTGAGACAGTGTATCTGAATAGTTACTCATAAGTCTGGGATGATGGATTGCTAATCCATGTCAAACTCTCATGATGACAAAAGAAGTCCTACTTGGATATGTTTCAGTTTAAGCCTTGCCATGATGTCATGAGCTAGAAGGAAACAAAAGTGTTGAATTCAACCATGATATATTGTAATGATCATAGCTATATGAAGCCTTCGGAGAAAACCAGTGTTCCATGATAGATCTAAGTACATTGAGATCAAGCATTAAATTATCCGTGATGAAGTCCAGAAAAGAGAAGTGGTTCTCCAATATATCTCCATAGATGAGCAGATAACCGATATTTTGGTAAAACCTCTATCCAAGATGAAAAAGTTTGCATACTTAAGAAAAAAAGCTAGGGCTCGTGGAGACGACTTCCTTATTAAAAGGAAGAGATTACTTCCAGGTTGGGAGGGAGCACTGATGTGTTATTGATTTATGGACAGTCGTTTTTCAGTTTGAAAAATGGTCGAGGATGAGAAGTTCCTTTCTAGTTCGGAAAGTGGTTTGAGATTTCTGACTGACAGGCATTTTCCAGTTCGGAAAATGGTCCAGATCAGACAGTCATTTTCATAATGAAAATGGTTCGATAGATTGTTGATGTACCATAAACAATGATTCCCCTTGTGGCCAGTGTAGGGGAATGGTCTAGGGAAATCATTCTTCTTGGAAGTCACTCTGAGTAGTGGTCAAGTAGAATGGTTCGCCTCGCCAGACAGTCATTCTTTTGAAGTTCACAGTTGTGAGCAATTTTGAAGAATGGTCAGTTTTGGAGGTTGGTGCAAGATAGTCATTTCCATTAGGAAATGGTTCGGATAGTCATTCCCTAAGGCATACTCATTCCATCCAGGTTTCACCATGATTAGTGCTAGAGGAATGGCCCAGTTAGCTGAATGGTCCAGGTTCAACAATCAAAGATAGGAATTCCCTAGGGTAGACTCATTCTCTCCAGGTTGCACTATGACTAGTGCCGGAGGAATGGCCCAGTTAGGTGAATGGTCTAGGCTCAAAAATTACAGACAATTATTCTTCCATGCTTCAGAAGAATAATCCAGATAGCCCATGGCTGATGTTTTACCTTCTGAGGGTAGATTATCTTCTAGACATCACAGATGTGAGTGGAAGAATGGATCAGATGGCTTAGTTTATATCATGATATTGTTTTATGTAGGTTGATATCAAGTGATATGATTGCTATGGAGATTGTATGTCTCTAGACAGTATATGTATGCTACTATGATGGATGTGTTCCACGGTTTGTGAGTATGTGTCACTGATTAAGTAGCAGTGTGCTACTTGGTGTGGTTGTGTACCACTAGATAATAGTTGTGTACTACTATGAATAGACACAAGTGTGCTCTATTGAATGGCATTGTTGTGATTTCCATGTAGACTATCAGTAGTGTTGGAAATCATTTTCAACTAGATGGATTGTCAATGTGTTGGTGGACAGGCATTATCCAGAAGGAAAATGGCCCAAGACATTTATTCTTCTAGGACGTATGTCTAGATTAGAAGAATAGTCCTTGTATCCCATGGCGTGGCTTCCAAAATCTGTTGGAATAGTTATTCTTCTAGAACATATGTCTTGATTAGAATAATGGTTCTTATATCACTCCATGGAATGAATGACTTATTCAACATCATGCCTGATTACTCAGATGGAGTATGGCTTCGAGAGATGATGCAGTTGATGTTATCAGATGATACTGATAGTGATGATGGTGCTCGTGATCTAATCATGAGATAGCCTGTGTGGCTATGATGATGCTATCGGTTGAATGGTATGTTTGTGCTCAAGACCATTTCTTTCAATACCTCCCTATCTAGGAGTGAGTGTCGATATTATGGTAGTTGCGGGAGGTATTAACCTCCACGTGTAACCCTGACAAGAACATAATATTCCGAGAAGCAAGAAGAAACCCTAAAGCATTGGAAATAACCCTAGAAGACAAGTCGACTAAAGGAAATATTTAATATTTAATTTTTAGCCTCCAGAATGAGAAGTTGGCCTAGAAAACTAAGGAGGAGTAGTATAAATACAGGATGTTAGATCTCATTTGAAAGATACAGCTCGCAACTGCAGAAATCTAGTGCGCACTGCAAAAATTTAGTAAGTGCGCAAGTCTGGAGAGTAGCTTCAGTTGCAGCTACTGCAACCTGTATTTTCGGTTTTAGTCTTGGACTCTCTCTTGGTTATGGTTTGGAATTTCTTCTTGGTATGCTAACTCTAGAGAGTGATACACTACCTTGATTGGCTATTAGTCCTAGGGTTTACTTCCAAAATTATTCTATGTCAAGATTAAGGTGCTTGGGGGTGGCTTCATCCTATGGTTGGGTGACAATATTGCTATATTGTCTATGGTTAAATGAGCACACCCATTATTTATAACACTATCCCATCCTCCTCTCATAAACAAGTCTCTCCTCCATTGAGAGCATGGCTATGACTATATACCTAATGTATAAGAACAAGTTAAACAACATGGAAGACAAGAGGCTTCCTAAAATTGCTTCAAAATCGGTCATAACCACCATCGACGCAAGCGAGGATTGCATAAAGATGCCCAGTCTTGGCTAAACTATTGGGAAATCATGGAAGACACCATTTTGCAGAATAAAAATAATATTTAAAAAAATGTCAAATCAAAATTTAAGGAGAAAATGTGGTGTGATAAAGAGTTAGAGGAAAAAAGAAAATTAATGTATTATAAGGATGTAATCAACCCTAATCTAGAAGATCAAAATTATCTATCTTTTTTTCCAAGTGTAAAGAAAAAAATAAGCATTGCTAAGATAAGAACAAATTCTCACGATCTCCATAGTGAAACTGGGCATAGGTCAATTCCTAAAACGCCATGGGATGAAAGAGTGTGTCACCTTTGTGACACTAAGAAGGTTGAAGATGAAAAGCACTTTCTCTTAGATTGTCCAGCCTATACCCATATTAGATCTCATTTTCAAAATATTTGTCACAATACAAACCTTCCTAACCTCTTAACTCAACAAAAGTACGGTGATATTGGAAAGCTTCTCTTAATGCTTTTCGAGCACATAAACAAAATTCTAAAGAATCGCAAGTAATCACTTACCCTCTTAAGGTCTGATAGACCAATTTGATCTTAGTGGACGTTAATCATCATCATCATCATCATCAATATAAATAAAAAATTAAAAAATATATTTTAATTTTTTTTTAATTTTATTATATAGAAAAATAGCTTATTAATATAATAAAAAATTATAAATATTAAAAAAAAGTAAATTTAAATACAAACTTAAAAAATTAACATATAAAATATATTGTTGTGACCATCACATGGGGCCAATAGTGTGACTCATATTCTTGGACTAATGAGCATACATTAATGTGCCCATGAAAGCAATGGTAGTTTATAATTATTATTCACTCTTTCACATAATTTTGATACAATGGTGTATGTAAATGATAAATCTCATTCATGAGGTTATTAGGTTTTCAAATTACTATTTATTTAATTTAATTTTCAATATGAATAATACACCATTGATACCTAAATCTAATAGAGGAAGGCTTAACAAAGTAACCTTAGATAGTCCACATGAATATATAGAATCAATAGAAAACTGTAGAGAAGAGAGAGAAGCCAAACTTCAAAATGAGTTAGTAGCAATGCTTGATAATAAATTTAGATCCTTATAAGATAATATTCAGAGACAGATATACAATAAACTATTAAGGTATTAGGGTTTTAGACTCAACTGCAAAAAATGGAGGTTAGATTACAAGAAATAGAAAAAAAGAACCAACAACAAAAACAATAGGCAGGAAGAAGAGGTCGAAGAAAATAACAATCTTATGGACAAGATTAAAGAGCTAGAAGAAAAGTTAATTAACAATTTGGCCCTAAATAGCCCCTGAGGGCATCTCAATTGGCAAGTGTTGTGATATGAAGTGTTATGTTCGATGAGGTTCCAAGTTCAAATCCCCTCAATTTACTCGTGCCTGCAGAAGGGGCATACGTATGGCATATGGAGGTTATAGTGGTAGTGGTCGGAATTGACCCCATGTCACACGAATATGAGACCTCCCAATTGTCGATTCTGGCAGTCATACAAAAATAAAAATAAAAAAAATTGGCCCTAAATAGTGTGTAACACAAATTGGATATTAAACCTACCAAAGAGGAAATGAATAAGCTCATAGAATTAGACCATGAGCATAACAAAAGAGCCTTGAACCTCATAATTTTTGGTACAAAGAACAAAAATATGAGGACACATGAACAATAATCAAGGAAGAATAAAAAGATAAATCACAAATTGAAACAACTAGCCTTATCGAAGCAAAAAGGTTGGGCAAAATAATTGAACATAAAAATAAGTTGATTTGGGCTATGGTAAGCTCTAATTCCCATAAATATGGCATACTTAGTAAAACTCTCAGTTTAAAAGGGTTTGTAATATTTATAAACGAAGACCTTAAATTAGGGAAGGATGTTCAAAAGGTAAAGGAAGTCAGAAAGGAAGGAAAATGGACAATAATTAGGAACCGGAAAGCTATTACTAGAGATAGAGACCAAAATGATAATAATAATAATAATTAGCAATTTGAGACGCTTCAACTCATTTTTTGGAATCCTAACCTTCTAAGTCATTAAAAATTTAGTGATCTTAGAATGCTTCTCTTAATGTTTTTCAAGAATAGAAATAATGTTTTAAATAAATCCATGTAATCTCTTACTTTTTTTAAGGTGTTATAGACCAATTTTAGTCTCACTGAACATTAAACATCATCATTACCATGAATAAATATTTATATATTTAAATTTTAAAATAATAAAAATTTATATAAAATATTGCAACTTCAATAATATTTCATTTTCTTTACATATCAAAAGTTACTAAATAATTATTATTTTATTGAAATAAGTGCATAGGTAGATGTCAACATAAAATAAACACAAAATAATTTGAATCAATGGTGCGAGTAAAGGATGAATTTGATCGATGACGTTTTTCAAATCTACATTGAATTTCAAATCTGCATTGAAATTCCATTTCATTCATGATAACTATAATTTGTTTTACTTAAATTTAGAAGAAGATTAAATTGGATCTAAAGATTAAACAAGTGTTGCATGGCAGCATAGTCCCTACCAGGTTGGAATGGGAATAAATGCACTGCTACGGCAGGACCGAGTATAGACACGTGGGAATCAAGTTGAAGTACATGTGGTATCCATGCAGAGGATGAGTTATTTGGCTTGTAGATGACGCCTCGCGTTAATATGAGGAAGTCTTTTCCCGGGGTGTTTCTTGGGGTGTATATAGTTTAAACATGGTACTTATAAAACTTCTGTCTAAATGATTTGCAATAAAGGTTCCTGGGAATTCAAATACAATAGAATATTAAACAAAGGTTGGATTTGTTCCATTTTTCTGAAGCATACACATTAAAAATTCAAATAAAATAGAATAGGCATAAAAGTAAAATACATTAAAGTAAAATTAAATGAAATGGTTCCAGGATCTTTCAAAGTATTTGAAGATGAGTAGGCATAAAAATGTTGTAGATAACAACACACTAGACATTCAAATACAATAGAATACTAATACGGTCTTGCAAAAATTATCAAAAATTAATAATGTTTGTTACATATTTCTAGAATCTGAATTTAAATGTGTTTGTCATATAGACTGGGATTGGGGCTCCCACAGATCATAAAAAAAATAAGTACAAGAATTAGGAATTTAGAAATAAGAAGTGCTTGATAGTAGAGAGGAAGACCTGAAAAGAAGAAATTGGAAGTTATGAGTCTTTGGTTAGAGTTTTCTATTTAAAGAGGTATAATAATTGGATTGATAAAGAAAACAAGATGAGATCAGTATAGACTTACTATGAAGCCAATGCATTTTTGTTGTTGTCGTCGACGATCGCTAGAATCGTCTCAACCGGTTGTTGCCCTTCCTCGATGAGGTTGTCCATTCTCTGTTGGAACCATTATTCAATGTAGCTTTGCATGGGGGCCACATTGATTTCATCCTGGATTTCTATGTTGAAAAGATAGTTTTCTAATTTCCTTATATCCATTGAAATACTATGCAGATTCTGTTCAATTTATTTATTGTGTGTCAAATAGTCCAGTACCCAGTTCTCGAGCTCATCTACACAATATTCAAGGATGTTGTAAAACTTTTCAAAATACAACCCCTTTAAAATATCAAGTTGTTCATTGAATGATTCTTTGTTCATTGACAAGGATTTGAGAATTAAGTTTGGGTCTTGAACCTCGTTGGTACTTCTGACTAAGTCTATTTGGATCAGGTTTGCGAATAATTCTTCCTTTTCTAATATGGCTTGTTTACATGATTGGACAATGAGCTCCAAGTTCTTAACTTTATTTTGCTAACATGCTTTTAATTTTCTGGTCTACTTTAGGGAGGGGAGATTCTCTTGTATTCTTTTCAGATCTGAGGTGTTGATGGCATGGTTGGAAAAAGGGGTAAGCACCTATTCACAAAAACGTTGATCATTTTTTAAATTTTCCTGCAAATGTTCGTGCAAATCATTTGCCCTCTTTCGGAAGGAAACTATATTTTGTGATGTTTCCCAGGATTTAGTAACTAGTTGCATTCTTTTCTTGATGTTATTCTCTATAAGGGATCTAGACAATGCAATGAGGGTGGAGGATACTTTATCTTGGATGCAGTGGTAGCAGGCACGTTTTTTGCTAAAGGATTGGCAAACTCTGGGGTAGCAATGAAAGCCTCCTCAAATTCCTTGATGCAATCTTTCAGTCTGCCATTCTCTGCTTCAATTCCTCCAACGGAATAATCAAGAGAATCACCGGTTACACCGTGAAATAAGGAGATTTGGGATCGTCGCATTTTCCTAAAGTTAATCTCTGTGTGAGATTTGCCTTTCCTATTTGTTAGATCTCTCTTTTCAATGACCATATTTTTAGATTGGCTGTCAAAAACAATGCTCTGGAATATGAAAGATTCATCTTCATCAAAAATTTTGGTCTCAGTTATTTCCATTGTGGACAGACCAACTTTGCGCATGTGCTCAGTTTCAATTTCAAGTTGCATCTGTTCACTTTCAATTTTGGGTTCATCTGCCTGCCCTACAATGGTTTTTCTCTTTTTCGTCAGTGGAACTTTATGAGAACTATCAATTTTTGTGCGAGGAGGGTTCTTATCTCCTCCTCCATTTGAAGATTTATGGGTTGCTTTCTTACTGGGGTGGGCCATTGAAGCGATGCTCCCTGATGTCGTGCTCTTGGGAGTGTTGGCAGGGGACTGGGAACTCTTTTCACCAGATATTTTTCCCTATTGTTTGTACAATTCATTCACGCTTTGCAATGTCTCTACATTGAAATCGCCAGAAGAAATATTGTTGTCATCATTGTCCCTATCTTCGGTTAGGTGTCTATGGACGAAAGAGATGCTAAAGCCAACTGCTAGTAAATGTTCTCGAAAAATCCCATTAGGGTTGAACCCTTTTATTCTTTCAGCATATGTTAGGTTTAAGTTCTTGAAATGGCATGTGAATTCTTCAATCTTGTTGATGTTTCTACACACGAAGTCCCTGACTTTCTAGGGCAGAGGAATGAACTGTTTTTTTTTTCTTTTCATGGAAAAAATGCAACCAGTGGTTGTATTGCCTTGCTATTTCTGCAAGAAACATCTTGCCATGATGTGGCATGGAAGGAAACTAGGATTTTCCTTGGAGCCAAAGATCATTAGTACATTATGATTTTCCTTTTGTTCAAGTGTTCCCTTCTTGTTCAAAAACTTGGTTGCCTGGCCAGACATCCACGGAGCATCCTTCCCTAACAATAAATCATTGAAAATTGAGACAAAGTCATTAAAAACTTCATAAAAACAATGGGAGGCCTTGTGCCTCCACAAGGCCTGGTACCAGAATGTTACTGGGTCGAATCCACAGTTTATTTTCTTGGAAAGAGATAGTTTTGGAAACAGATAACAATGCACTATTGCAAAAATCAAGTAGGATGACATATAAAATTTATTCGATTCTTTGAATCGTGACAACTGGGAACAAATTTCAATGGAAATTAGCTTCCCCCAATCGAAAATGAATTGTTACTTGACTGTGAAGTACAAAATATAAATAATTATACAGGAAATGCTTGTCGTGGATGCCTGTCCCTCTATTCTTGTAAACAACCAAGCAATTTCCCAGAATGGATTTCTAAAGGAACTTACCTGCAACTTTGTTATATCTTCGGGAACTGTTGTTGGGTCTTCGAGGAACTCGGCTAAGATGTCCAACCCGTTATCATGTTTTTCTAGGATTTTTTTGCAGTCTTGTCCTATGAAGGTCAATGTTGGCTCTGACAATTTTAACATCTTGCAGAAGACCTAAGGTGACAAAGAAACATGAGAATGGTTGTGCAGTGGAATTTCTTTGGCTTGGAATATATATTTCGGCACACCAAGAGACCACATCCTTACAGTCAAAAACCTCAGGGACGTAGCCTGCACGAACGATTCCAGAGGTCCAAATCACTTCATTCTAGGCAGAACAGGATGAATAGTAAAAGTATCCCTGGAACACTGGAATTTTTGGTCCTGATGTCCAAAGATATTTATTGTATCTCCAAAAAACTGTTGTCAACCTGATGCCATAAGTTTACAAGAAAGTTTTTTTTCTCCAGACGATGAATGAAATGAAAAGTTGTAAGGGATAATATAACGTTGCGCAAATCTTGGTCCAATGCGTGTGAATGGGATACCTCCTCGAGACTTTTTCTCATTAATGACAATTTCGATGGTTGTTGCAAGATGTGTTGTTAACATTAAAGACTAGTAATTGCACACATAGAAGTGTGAACATAGCGGATACGACAATGATCGATTAAGAATTATAGATTTCTTGAACGGGCTAATGTGACAACCCGTGTTTGATATGAACAATCAAAAGGGACAATATAAATCTCCACATATCTTGGTTTAATGCGTATTAATGTGAGATGTCCTCAATCGTTTCACTCATTAATGACAATGTTGATGATTCCTACATGGTGAGTTGTTAGCATGAAAGGTTTCTAATTGCATATTATGAAAGAAGTACGGAGGTCGCGAGCACAGGAAAGAGCAGTTAAGAAGTGTCTAATTATGGAAAGAAGTCAGGCGAGCTTCAAAATAGGGTTACAAGGTACAAATGTTCAAGGTGAGGGCGCAAGAATCAAATTGTATGTCTCGGAAATTTTTGAGTGCAATACGCGTAACACTGGAGAGGATACGATAGGACAGTCCAGAGGGTAATTTGTATATTGTGGAAGTCTGGGTAATGTTTGCAGGACACAAAACAATGGAGGTGAAAACATGAGCCCGTCTATCTAGGAACTCGCAATTGAAAAAAGTGGCTTAAGTATGGAATAGAGAATTGGTTGGACGGATTTTTTTTCGCTAATATATTGAAACTTGTAATATATATCCCATAAGGAGAAAATAAGAGAAGATAAATTAACTTAAATTCGACGAGTCAAGCTTTTTCTTTTTAATGGTGGTCACTACATATGTTGCATGATGAACTATTGGCAGTAAACCTTGGTCGGGCTTAGTAAACAGTTCCTAAGAATTGGAGATTTTGTGAACCCACCAACCCAAGGAACCGCGAAAGAGATTCCATGAAATAGGTAACTATGGAAAGCCATTGAATGGGCCTTAGAATTAGGGCGACAATGGTTACCCAGGAGATGTTACTTCACGAAGGTCAAATAGTATGTTTTGGGACTTGAATGAAAAATGTGTACCACGGAAGAGAGGATGGTCATTAATGACATGTTTAAGGTTCATGCACAATGAAGTTCTATCATTAAATCTTACCAATTGCATTTCCAAAGAGAAGTAGGAAGGTGGCGGGGACACGAAACAACAAGTAAGGAATGGCTAATTATTGAAAGCAGTTGGTGACACTTCGAAATAGGGGTACAAGATACATCCAGCAGAGGTGAGGGCCCGAGAGTCAAACTGTATATCATGGAACTCCGGGTACTTCTTGCTAGTCATGGAACAATGGAAACACAATCTTGAGCCCGCCAGTCTAGGAACCCACAATCAAAAAAATGTCTAAGTATGAAACAAGGATACACAGTAAATGTACAATGCCATGGAAATACAACCAACTTGGGGCTAAGTATTGAAAGGAATGACGAACGACTAGGCTCGTGACGGGGCATTCCAGCGGACAAATTGTATATCGCAGAACTTTGGGCACGATTTGCAAGTTGTGGAATATTCCAAACACAATTTTGAGGTCGTCAATCCAGGAACCCGCAATCGAAAAAGTTTCCAAGTATGGAATAGGGAAACGCTGGCCCAAACTTGTTTTCACTAATATATTGAAATTTTACCTGGCAAGATCTTCTTTGCATGTATATTGACAAGTTCTGTAGGGATGGTTATTCCTCGGGACTTCAACTTATTAATGACGATCCTTACGGTTGTTGCATGATGGCATTTTAGTATTAAACCTTTGGTGTTGCATATTTGGAAAGAAGTACAAGGATGGCTGGAACAGGAAACAATGACTAAGAATTGGAGATTTCGTCATGTGAGGATATAGATGGAGATGAAGATATGTCAGCTTGCTAACGCTAGAGCATGCGATCATAGAAAGGCGACTAAGAATATGACCAGAAAGCGATAATACACGAGAAGAAGAAAAGGGAAAAGGGATAAGGATTCCATGGTGGAATTTTAGATCATGAAAAATTTGAGTGCAAGATGTATATCATAGAACGAGAAGCAGCAGAGTTCGAAAGCGCCAACCCGCCAACCGCGAGAATAAAATTGGCTAAGTATGTAAAGAAACAATGGTCGGACGGATTCGTATAGATGGAGATGAAGGTATGTCAGCTCACCAACGCTGGAAGCCACGATCATAGAAAGTTGAGTAAGTATATAACTAGAAAGCGATAATACATGGGAATAAGACAAGGGGAAAAGGGTTAAGTATCTCACATAAGAACATCTATTGTTCATTTATTAATGCCAATCCTTTCGAATCCCTGGTGAGTTCTCACTAGTAAAAGCATAAATTGTAGATCACAGAAGTTCTTTGGGTGCAAGATGTATACGACAGAACATGGGACATAAGTTTTGGATACCGCAAACCTAGGACCCGGTGATCAAATAATTGGTTAAGTATTGAAAGGGACCGCAGTCGGTCGGGCTCATGGTGTGAAGATATAGATAAAGAGTTGGCAATTTGCGAATCCAGGAAGCAGTGATCATATAGATGTGACTAAATATAGAACCACAAAGGGATAATAGAGGAGGAGAAAAGAGGAAAAATTAAGAGAAAGTGTTTATATGTATTCCAATAGTATTCATATTAATATATATTAATATATTATTTCTAGTCCAAATGCAGATCATCTTCCAATTTGCAGGATTCAGTTCGGTTCAAAAATTTCGTTGAAATCCATAAGTAACATCTACTATTCGTTTATTAATGCCAATCCTTTCGAACCCCTCGTGATTTCTCACTAGTAAAAGAATAAATTGCAAATCACGGAAGTTCTTTGGGTGCAACATGTATATGATGAAACAAGGGACATAAGTGTTGGAAACCGCAAACCCAAGACCCGATGATCAGATAATTGGCTAAGTATTGAAAGGGACCGCAGTCGGTCGAGCTCATGGTGTGAAGATATAGATAAAGAGTAGCCAATTTGAAAATCCATGAGACCATGATCATATAGATGCGACTAAATATAGAACCACAAAGGGATAAAAGAGGTGGGGAAAAGAGGAAAAATTAAGAGTTTTTATACATTCCAGCAGACAAATTGTATATTGCAGAACTCCGGGCACTGTTTGCAACTCGCGAAAGATTCGAAACACAATTTTGAGGTCGTCAATCCGAGAACCCGCAATTGAAAAAGTGTCCAAGTATGGAACAAGGAAATGCTAGCCGGGACTTGTTTTCACTAATATATTAAAATTTGTAATATCTTTTCCATTACCTGGAAAGATCTTCTTTGCATGTTTATGGACAAGTTTTGTAGGGATGGTTGGTTCTCGAGACTTTTTCTTATTAACGATGATATTTAAGGTTGTTGCATGATGCCATTTTTGTATTAAAACTTTCATGTTGCATATATGGAAAGAAGTACGAGGATGGACAAAACAGGAAACAATGACTAGGAGTTGGAGATTTCGTGAACCCGCAAACATGAGGATCCAAAATAGGGTGACAAGGTCTCCCCAGAAGATGTGAGGCCTCGACGACCAAATTGTATATCTCAGAACATTTGAATGCATAATGTGTAACATGAAAGAGGGGACAATGTTGGAGTCTGGTAGTCAATTTGTATATGGCAGAGGACTAGGTGCCAATTCTTTCGTACCAATGTGTTCAGTTTTCACTAGTAAGAGCATAGTTAATGTATATTAGGAAGCATGCAAAGTTAGTGGGGATGGAAGGCAGTGACATATACTTTGAGCAAAGTTAATGTATTCGAGGAGGCCGCGATGGAAATGTAGATCATGGAATTTTTGAGTGCAAGATGTATATCACGGAAAAATAAGCAGCTGAGTTCGTAAGCGCCAACCCAACAACCGCGGCCATAAAATTGGCTAAGTATGGAAAGGAACAGCGGTCGGTCAGATTTGTCATGTGAGGATATAGGTGGAGATGAAGATATGTCATCCCGCCAACCCTGGAACTAAATTTCATAGAAAGGAGACTAAGTATATAACCAAAAAGTGATAATGGATGGGAAGAAGAAAAGGCAAGTTCGTATGCGCCAACCAGGCAACCGCGGCCATAAAATTGACTAAGTATGGAAAGGAATAATGGTCGGTCGAATTCATCATGTGAGGATATAGATGGAGATGAATATATGTCATCCGACCAACCCTACAACCCATGATCATAGAAAGGCAATTAAGTATATAACCAAAAAGTGATAATGGATGGGAAGAAGAAAAGATGAAAAGGGCTAAGTATCTGACAATAGAAAATCCATTTTTCTTTTATTAATGCCAATGTTTTTGAACCCCTTATGTGTTCTCACTAGTAAAATCATAAAGTGTAGATCATGGAAGTTCTTTGGTTGCAAGATGTATATGATGGAACATGGGACATACGTGTTGGATACCGCGAACCCGGGACCTGGTGGCCAGATAATTGGCAAAGTATTGGCCAAGAAATTTTTTTGATATTTATTTCAATAATATTCATATTAATATATATTAATAGATTATTTCTGTTTCAAATGCAAATCATCTCCCAATTTGCAAGATGTTATTTGATTTGCAAATTTTGTTGAAACCACAGAAGTTTTGAGTGCAAGATGTATATAACGCAACAAGAAGAAATAGAGTTCGAAAGCGCCAACCCAACAACCACGACCATTAAATTGGCCAAGTATGGAAAGGAACATCAGTCGGTCAGATTCATCATGTGAGGATATAGATGGATATGAATATATGTCATCCCGCCAACCTTGGAACCCACGATCATAGAAAAGAGACTAATTATATAACCATAAAGTGATAGTAGACAAGAAGAAGAAAAGGGGAGAAGGGCTAAGTATCTCACATAAGAAAATCTATTGTTCCTTTATTAATGCCAATATTTTCGAACCCCTGGTGAGTTCTCACTAGTTAAAGCATAAATTGCATATCACAGAAGTTCTTTTGATGCAAGATGTATATGACAGAACAAGGGACATAGGTGTTGGATACCGCAAATCCGAGACCCAGTAGATAGATAATTGGCTAAGTTTTGTCCAAGAGAAAGTTTTTATATTTATCCAATAGTACTCATATTAGTATATATGCACGAATATTATCAAATAGAAGAAGATGCAATATATGCAAGATATTGAACAGGAACATGGCGTCAACACTTGAGTTTCCTTGTTGTAATAGTCATTAATTCAATCTATTTACGAGACCCGAAGAATCAAAGTAGGATGGGTCCTCCAATTTCTTTCTTTAAGTATAGGGCAAGCGCTGCATAAGTATGGCCTATGAAAAATTATTCTTCCATGTAGAATGTAAGGAATGAACATAGTATCCTTTATTTAAATTGAAGTATTGGGAAACATAAAGAAAATCTTGTCGTCCATGTTTAACAACACACAAAAAAAAGGTACAAAATAAAATGAAAAGCAATACCAGAGATTGGAAAACACCATAAAAAAATAAAACAACAAATATTCTATATTCAAATAAGATGGGTTACAAAATACAGCTGAGATTATTTGCCACAATGACTGCAATTTGGTGTGCCGCCAACAAATAAAAAATATGTACAATAATGAAGCTTATTGACAGTCTTCTTGACGATCAAATTCTTGATTCGTAAAAAACAACATGTTGAATATCAATTCCAGGTCTTGGACTTAATTGGTGCTGCCAACTAGATCTAACCTAGTTTTTTGAATAGATTGTCTCTTCTAGATATGGCCTGCTTGCATTGGCTAGGTATTCAACATTTCGTTCTTTGTTAAGTATTATTTTCCCTATGCCCTCGAAAACTTGGGGTTTAAGGTTCCTTCCTTCTAATGTTCCTGACCATTGACATCCAAGACAACTTAGAAATGTGATTCAGGCCCAATTCAAAGTCGAGGGAGTCGTTTTATGTGACGTCGGTTATGGGGGAAACAAAACCTATTAGGAAACAAAAGTCGAGACAAAAAACAAATTCAAGTATGTGGTGACTTATATTCTCCCTGTATTCGATCATCTATTTGGTTGAAAAGTCTACCTGAAGATTTGTATGTTGAACTTCTTTGTTTTATTACAGTAAATTGGAAGGAAATTCCAAGCCAACTGCAAAATGTTCTTCTATTGAAGTACATGACTTCTTTCGGCAGCACAGGTATGGAAAGTGTATCAAATGTTGCAGATCGCATTAGAATATATCTTTCATTGTAGGGGTGGTAGACATGGCAGCCCACAAAAAGGTCGGGAATGTTTACTCCATTCCCGAATACACTCAGTAGGAAATTATAAAAATGGATACCAACCAACGTGAGAAACTATATGGGCGTTTGAATCAATATTCTGAAATTACAAAATGTTTTATGCCAAAGTTGTAACATAATTGATAGATGTCAAATAGTGTTGAGCGACCTCTAGATGCAGCAAGAAATTCAACATAAAATCAACTTTCGATCCACATAGTTTCACCTTCACGCATCCACATAGGCAGTGACCCTAGGCTCTAGATAGATTCGGCCTCAGACATTGACATTTTTGGTGGCAATGGGAACAATGCTATTGACCGCACTGTGACAATGCGATGAACAAGCAAGGTTGTCATTGTCAAAGTACTTAAACTACAGGATTGTCAAACCCGCAAATAACATCAACTTTAGTGTTGATTTCTCACGAAATCTACAATGTTAGTTTGAGTTCATAAATCTATGGACATTAGGTGTCCTATGGGATAATGACCTTGACATTAGGCACATGCCAGACATCTATTATCTGACATTGCAGTGTTAATGCAATTTCCATAGTGGATGGCGACTCGATTGCATTGGCACAAACAATATTAATTTTGTGATTACTTAACATCCTTGAAGGCTGTGAACCCCAAACAATGCCTAAAACTTTTTAAACATGTGTCTGTTCAAAAAATACATTGTTCTATATTAAAAAAAAAAAAATTGTATGGTTTGAACTTTTTTTATTTTTATTATCAAATACCACATAAACTACAACATAAGAAATGCATTTTCCCCATCCAACACAAGGGAAACAACAGGAAGATTGACATTAGGTTGAAACAGATATGGAAATACACCACTACATTAAGGTCTCTTCTAAAGAATGAAATAAGATGATTACATGAAGGTGGTAGTAAAAGGTGATTTTCAGAAACCAAATAATTACCTGAACACACGAAACCTCTGTGCAGTAGTGATAGATAGTTGATTGTATGTGGACTCTATAACTACATCCAGAGGACAGTGAACAAAATTTGACAAAGAACATGGCTTTCTGTCAAGTCTACTACCACACCCAAAAGTAGCTCAGGAAACTTTGAAATAGAAACTTCTGTAATTTTAGTATGTTATTTTATCCACCCATATAGTTTATCTTACCCACTTCTGGGTACATTCACGAATGGAGTAATATTTCACATCATTTCCGAATATTACAGACCATTTTGCAAGCCTCAGTAAGTGCAACTCCTCCGATGAAGAGAAATTCTTGTGTGCTCTGCAGAATTCGGTACACTTGCCAAATCTGTATTGTTGGAAGAAACTATATACTTCAATGTGTTAGAATATGATGGATGTACTCATTTAACCATAGACAATATAGCAATATTGTCACCCAACCATAGTCTGAAGCCACCCCCAAGCACCTTAACTTTGACAGAGAATCATTCTGGAAGAAAACCCTAAACATGATAGAAAAATAAAGGTGGCGCACCTTTCTCCAAGGATAGTGCACCAAGCAAGAGTGACAAGAGATGATCAGAGAGTTCAAACCATAACCAAGAGAGAGTCCAAGCCAAAATCAAAATCTTCTAGTTGCAATAGCTGCAACAACAAATCTCCTCCAAACTTGCACACAAACCGGCCAACTGTAATGCGCACAAGTGTTGCTTCTACAGTTCAGAGAATACCGGCCAGAATGAAGACTAGCCTCCTATATTTATAATATTTATGGCAGACTGCCTGGGATGAATTCTCATTCTGGGTACTAATTCTTTAGTATATAACATTTCCTTTAGCCGAATTCTTCTCTTGGAGGCTAATAACCTAATACAAGTCATTCTCTTGAGCCGACTTGTCTTCTAGGGTTATTAACCAATTAATTAGGGTTTCTTCTTGCTTCCCAGAATATTCTATTCTCGTCAGGTTTACACGTGGAGGTAAATACCTCCCGCAGATACCATAATATCAACACTCCCTCCTAGCTAGGGAGGTATTGAAGGTAATGGTCTTGAGTACAAACATACCATTCACCCGGTAGAATCAACATAGTCGTATAGAATAACTCGTGATTAGATCATGAGCACCATCATCACTATTAGTGTCATCAGCTGCATCATCTCTCAAAACCATACTCCATCTAAGTAATCAGACATGATGCTGGATAAGTCATTCACTCCACAGAGTGACATAAGAGCCATTCTTCTAATCCAGACATATGTCCTAGAAGAATAAATGTCCTTGACCATTTTCCATCTGGGTAATCTTTGTCCATTGATCATCCATCTAGATGATAATCATTTCCAACACTACTGATAGTTTTCAAGGCAATTGGAACAATGTCATTCAATAGAACACACATGTGTCTATCCATAGTAGTACACAACTATAATCCAATGGTACACTGCCACACGAAGTAGCACACATATACTTGATCAATGAAATATAGTCACAATCAGTGGAACACATCCACCACAATAGTATCTATTGTTCGAGGACATACAGTCTCTATAACAATCATATCATCTGATATCAACCTACACAGAAAACATTGTTATGAAATAAACTGAATCATCTGGGCCATTCTTCCACTCACATCTGTGGGATATGGAAGAGCATCTTCCCTCATAAGGTAAAACATCAATGATGATATATCTGGACTATTCTTCTCAAGCAAGGAAGAATAATTGTCTCGATTTCTAAGCCTGGACAATTCACCTATCTAGGCCATTCCTTCGGCACTAAACAAAGTGAAACCTAGAGAGAATGAGTCTTCCCTAGGGAATGTATGTCCCTAATTGTTGAACCTAGACCATTCACCTATCTAGGCCATTCCTCTTGCACTAAAAAAGGTGCAAACTGGAGAGAATGAATCTGCCCTAGGGAATGAATGTCTAGACCATTTCCTAAGGAAATGATTGTCCTGCACCAACCTCCAAAACGAACGATTCTTCAAAACTGCTCACAACTGTGAGCTTCTAAACAATGATTATCCAGCAAGGCAGACCAATATTCTTGACCACTACTAAGAGTGACCGTCAAGAAGAGATATTGTCCTAGATCATTCCCCCACACTGGCCACAAGGGGAATCGTTGTCTATGGTACATCAACAATCCATCGAACCATTTTCATTAAGAAAATGACCATTCGATCTGGACCATTTTCCGATATGGAAAATGCATGTCCATTAGAAATCTTAAACCAATTTTCGAACTGGAAAGGAACTTCTCATCCTGGACCATTTTTCGAACTTGAAAATTGACTATCCATAAATCAATAACACATCAGTGCTCCCTCCCAACCAGGGAGTCACCTCTTCATTTTTCAATAAGGAAGTCATCTCCATGGGCTCCATATTGAGTATGAAAACCCTTTCATATTGGACAAAGGCTTTACCAAAATGTCTTCTTATCTGCTCATATGTGGAGATATGTATTGGAGAACCACTTTCTCTTTTCTAGACTTCATCACGGAGAATGTAATGCTTGATCTCAATGTGCTTCAATCTTTTTGGAACACTGGTTTTCTCAGAAGAATTCATATAGCTCTGATAATTATAGTATATCATAGTTGGATCCAGCTCTTTTGTTTCCTGCTAGCTCATAATATTGTGGCAAGGCTCAAACTAGAACATATCCATGTGGCACTTCTTCTGTCATCATGAGAGTCTGTCATGGATTAGCAATTAATTGTCTTGGAGTTCTGAGTAACCATTCTGATACAATATCTTTGTTATATAAGGTTTTGATCCAGGTGGATATCGGGGGCCACCCACCTTTTCCAAATGGCTCAAAACAGTTTTCTGGCCATTTTGGCAATTTACTATTTTTAGCAGGTTTTCACTTCCGGGGCCA
>JZKD02S1861015.1:241093-262160 GCA_000966675.3 Picea glauca | reverse complement strand
GACCCCGGGAAGTTGATGCACCAACTTACCCAAACGGGGCCCACGTGAATTTTGGCGCTTCATCTCCTAGGGTTAGGTTTTTGGATGTCTAGGACTTTTGGCATTCCTGATTATTGTAAAAATGCCTCCAGATCCTCATTGTAACCATCTTCTTGCGAATGCGAGTAACTGTCACATCTCTTCTCAGAGATAAGTTGCCACCATTCTAGCGAGTCTTTCACTTTGTATTTTTACAGTCTCTGTACATTTGTTTGATCAATAGAAATCGTGTATTATTGTATATTTGTGTTTATGGTTGCATATCTGATACATTTTTGTTATATTATTGAATATCTGCAATATCTCTGTGCATTTATTTATTATATCTCCGCTCTCATTTCGTGCCGAAAATAATCCAGATCAGGTTTTCACCACACTTTTGTTGTGCATTGGAGGTTCTCCACCAAGTTGTCTTCTTCCATCTGCATACAAGGGTCTCTTTATCGTGTTCCTCAAAGCCTTGAGGTTTCTCTACATACGCCCTTTTTTCTATTATTCTGGAAAACAGTCTTTGCATTCATCTTATGTAAACTCCAACCCATGGATATTGCAGACGATATAATGGCTCATGTAGAGGTATGTATGGTTTACTGGAACAAGCAATCATCATAGTCTTCTCCCTCCATCTGGGAGAACCTCTAGTTCTGGATCTCGCAATGCTTAAATTCATAATTCTTCCATACATTGTTCTTCATCGCAACTTTTATTTCCTCTGCTTGATTTCTTTTAGTTAGTTCAGATCAAGTTGGTAATCTTGTGATTCTCGATACAATGACTGGTTGTTCTGGCTTTTCTTTCTCTCTTTGAATCTTCATGTTCTTCCTCATGTTTCTCTTTATCTCTTGGGTCCATGGAGTTTTCTATAGATTCCATGATTTGAAGATTCTGACTTCTTCCTTTCATCATAGGATGATGTATGTGGATGGAAAACCATGGATACTTTAAGGATTCTTTTTGAAGAAGACTTCTTCTAAATTCAAACTGAACACATGTTTCTTTTCATGGTTTCTACCATTGATGGGAACACAGATATACTTCATCATATTCAATGGATAATATTGTTTAGGATTATCTCTCTCCTAATCCTTGCTTCATGCATGAATGCATGCTCTTCTTTTGGAATTATATAATCGGCTCCCTCCATATAACAGAGTCCACACTTTTTTCTACGTCCTTATTACCTTCTGCAAAGTGTCATAAGTCTTTTTCCAATTTCCTCTTGATTGTTGACTTCTTTGTGTCTTTAATTCTTCTGGGTTTCTTCAAGATTGATTCTGATTTCGTCTTATCTTGAAGATGTTACTTATGTAATAACTTCCACATGAATTTTTACCAGGGTTTGTTGATGTACTTCATCCATTCATGTGTATTTCCTAACTTGTAGTCAATGTGATAACAATCCTTATCTTGTTGTTATTCCATAGGTACATAAAACATGGTATGTACAAGAACTATGAAGAGTATTGTTACCTTGTCTTAGAAGAAGAAGTATTTTTGTCCTGCTTGACTTTATTTTAGGGTTCCCTTTCTTTGGAAACTGATGCTTTGTGTGTTTCCTTCCTTTTCTTTAAATCAGGACAATGATTCTTGTAGTGACCATATTTTTGAAAATTGAAGCATTGTATTTTTGACATATCTTTCTTTTGATTTGGTTTCTTCTTAGAGCCAAACTTCTTTTTATTCCTGAAATTATTGAACTTTGTTGTGAAGTCTTGATCATCGTATTTATTTTGGGGTTTCTCTTTTGTACTGATCCTTGATTCTTTTTGTGCACAACAAGTCCAAAGTTCTTCAAATGTAGGATACTCCTTCCTTGTGTTCATTCTTGCGACAAATGCATCCCATGTCTTTGGAAGACCATTGAGTACTATATTTACCAGTTCCTTCTCTGAAATGATCTCTTCAATATCTTGTAGTTGATCTCTTAACTGAGATATTCTCACAAAGTATGATGTTATGATGTCATCATCATTCATCTTCATGTCACGGAGCTCATTCTTCAGACTCATTAGAGTTTTGTTAGGGCATCGTACATCTTCTTAGATGAGTCGAGATGGGATATGTAGGGTATCAAGTGGTATTTTATAGAATCCACTATGATACTCATGGAATTGATGTCATTGTCTTTGAACTTCTTCATAACTGCAATGTTATGTGGTTCCTTCTCTTTTCCTTCTTCAAACTCTAGTTCCACAATCTTTCCTTTCACAGTATCCAACACTTTATTCTTGGCAAGGATGAGATCAATCCTTGTCTTCCATGCTCTGAAGTTAGAAGCCCCTTCTAACTTGTTTTCTGACTTGATAGAATAATTCCTAATTGCTTTGACTTGGTCAACCCTTGATTTTGACCAAAAAAACAAATTTGACGTTTTAGCTTACTGAGAGTATCAGGAGATGCGCTAGGCTAGGGCGCACTAGTCTATCCAAAAAATTAGTTCAATCCCTTCACTTAAGGTGCCTCAACGAGAGGGTTAGGGTTTTGTTGTTGCAACAGAAACTGGCTACAACTACAACTGCAACTGAGCAAATCCTCCCAATCTATCTTCCAACAGTTAGACTATCCAAAGATAGTGTGGGCCCATAACCTATTAGAATATGATGGGTGTACTTGTTTAACCATAGATAATATAGCAATATTGTCACCCAACCATAGGTCGAAGCCACCCCCGAGCACCTTAACTTTGACAAAGAATCATTCTGGAAGAAAACCCTAGACAGGATAGCCAAACAAAGGTGGTGCACCTTTCTCCAAGGATAGCGCACCAAGAAAGAGTGACAAGAGCTTATCAGAGAGTCCAAACCATAACCAAGAGAGAGTCCAAGCCAAAACCGAAATCTTCTAGTTACAGCAGCTGCAATAACAACTCTCCTCCAAACTTGTGCACAAATTGGCCAATTGCAGTGCGCACAAGTGTTGCTTCTGCAGTTATGAGAATACTAGCTAGAATGAAGATTGGCCTCCTATATTTATACTATTTCTGGCAGACTGCCTGGGCCGAATTCTCATTCTAGGTACTAATTCTTTTGTATATAACATTTCCTTTAGCTGAATTATTCTCTTGGAGGCTAATAAACTAATAAAATTCATTCTCTTGAGCTGACTTTTCTTCTAGGGTTATTAACCAATTAATTAGGGTTTCTTCTTGCTTCCCGGAATATTCTATTCTCATCAGGTTTACACGTGGAGGTAAATAACTCCCGCAGCTACCATAATATCAACACCATGAAGGATCATTTTGTAGGTGACCTAAAAATCCCTTCCAACTCCCAGCAAGAAAACTAAGAATATCAACAAACAAATATCTAGGCAGGCTTTTCAACCAACCAAAGCATCGAATACAGGGAGAACACCAACCAAAAGATACTTGGTTTTTTTTTTCCCTATTTGAGTTTCTATTGGACAACATAGTTTGTTTTTGGCTCAAAGCTCACGTCACATAAAACCATTCTCTCTTCTTTCATTTGGGCCTCAATCACATCTCTAAGTTGTCTTACATGTCCATGACCAAGAACATTAGAACGAAGGCACCCTAAAGCCCAACTCTTTGATGATAGAAAGAAATGGAAATAAGTATTTAAAGACAACACTGGAGGATGACAATATGATCTTCCGTAGATTTTGGGTTAATTCGTCTTAATGACAGATGCCCTCGATATTTCCACTTATTAATGCCAATGTTTTCGAATATGTGCACTGACTAGTGACTAATAACACGTAATAACATTCCCATGTCCGAGCAGATTCTTAAATCTGACAACATCTAACATATGCACAATATTAAAGAGGGACATGAAGTCAAGGCCTTTGTGGATGACACGTTCATGGATGGCAGCGAGGTAGTACAATATTGCACAGTTACTATGATGAAGCCTTTAAAAAACTAAAAGAGCCAATACTTTTTTTTGCAAATTCAAAATGTAGACAAAAAATTTGCCCATCTATGCATTTTAATGGGAGATGTCCTCGAGCTTTCCACTTATTAAAGCCAATGTTTTTTAACTTGTCTGGTCGATTGTCACTTTTGAAAGCATAATTAATGTCCATTGGGAAGGGAGGAAGGTAGCGGGGATTGAGAGGAGCGACAAAATGCTTGTGTTCATAAAATTGGCTAAGTATGCAACCGAATGATAGTCGATCAGAATCATAATGTGAATATATAGATGGAGATAATGATTTGTCAGTTCGCCACACTAGGAACCCACGAGCACAGAAACATGAGAAAGTATAGAACCATAAATTCATAATAGGGCAGAAGAACAAAAGGTAAAAAATCGAAAAGTTTACAAGAGGAAAAAAAAGGGAGAGAATAACTATATCACTCAGACAAAAACACTTACTCTCATAACTATGAAACCATAGTAATACATAATCCATGGAAAAAGCATTGCTAGCTATGAAATATGGTTGGATCCGTAAGAGATGCAATTTACATCGACTAAAAATTTTTGGATGTTATTCTATCTTAATAGTATTTTATGGGGAACCAACTGCAAAACAATGTAACAACAGATCCAACTGCAGATGCAACACCCCAACATTGCAAATCTTAGGAAAACAAGAGCAAGAAGAAAATAACAACCTAGTTAAGAAGCACCAAAAGGCCCAACTGCAGCTGCAGGACCCGAACCCTGCAAAGTTGAATCAAACAACAATAAGAAGCATCCAACGAACAAAGAAGCAAGCACCAACCAGTCGACCAGGAATGTCACAGTTCCAATCACAGTTGCAAAACCCCAAACATGCAAACTACAACAAGATGAACATGCAAACAAGAACAACAACAACATGCAAATAAGAAATTAATGGAGATGCAAGAAGCAAGCATGAACCAATGAACCACAATGTCGCTGAAGTAAAATATTGCCCAAATTGACCGCATAGAACATTGCATATAAAAAAAAACGGAAGAAAATGAATTGTAACAAGCCTGCTAAGTAAACATTCAACACTGCAAAGGTTGTTTGGTAAACATTTAAGTCTGTCAGAAATGCTTTGTAAACATTTAAGAAAGAATGCAGTGTGGCAGGTCTCTTACGTACCAAAAAAACATTAATTATAATTTATTATAAAATAAAATTAGTAACAATAGTTTGAACAGTAGAGAATGTATTCGAAGGACAAACTTTGGATATGCTAGCATATCAAACATTGGGATAAATTTAGCTAGCAGAAAATGCTAAGACAAACATTCGAACTAATGCTAGCATTAATCTATCTTCAAGCAATGCATAAGAAAAATGTATGATTCAAAAAGAATATATACGATCAAAAAGTTTGGATATGCTAACATATAAAACATTGGGAATAGTGAAGTTGACAATAATACCTCCAATCTATTATCCAATCAGATTATTATATATATCGTACTTTTTATTATATAAAAATCAATGTTTTTAGTTCCCTAGCTCCAACAATAGATATTATGAAAATATTTGTGGTCAAAGGACATACTAATATGAAGTCAATGAATTATCGATCGCTATAGTCCCTCTATGCCTATGACAGGGACTAATAAATAACTTTGACATAATGGATATTCTCAAATATAATTTTTTAAATGATAATAAGAGTTTGCCTAAAATATAGTAGCCACAACAAAATTTAACTATGTGCAATATTATATGTGTGTGTGTGTGTGTGTGTGTGTGTGTGTGTGTGTGTGTGTGTGTGTGTGTGCACTTTTAACATTCTCACAAATATTTTTTGCACACATCTACAAGGGCAAACCAATGAATGAACTTTGCAAAGTTGAAATGAAGAAACCTAGAGGGTATGAGTTCAACATGAAGGGAACACTTTTGATTATGATCATGAGTTTTGTATATCATTCTATTTTCTTATATTTATGTTTATTGTATATGCACGAGAATTAATGTCGGTAGATATGATTGAGTATATGTATATTTATGGTATCTTTTGAGATGATGAAAACAAACTTTGCCAATTTTTTTGAACATTGTATACACAGTAGGAGAAAAAGGCATGTAAAGTCAAAATCTATGTTTAGAGTTGAAATAGCATTTTTGAATGCATATAGCATCTGATACATTGTAATTTTGTTTTTATTGATATAATTATAAACTTTTTCCTAGGAATATATATATATATATATATATATATATATAGTCAGTTGGTTATAGCTTGGGTGGTTGAGAGGAGTGTTATCCTCCCCACTGAGGTTTAATTCTTTGAAGTGACATGTTGAGCTCTTAATGAGTATATTGTTGTAACAACTTTAAGCCATGTTGTTTACCTAGCCTTGTGCCATAAAGAATCTAGATTTTACCCTGGGTACCATCCTTGGAATGATATATATATATATATATATATATATATATATATATATATATATATATATATATATATATATATATATATATATATTCAAAAGTCATTAAATAACTATTGTTTTCTTGAAATAAATGTGTAATGAGGTAAATGTCAACACGAATAATGTGCACTGGTAAAAATTATGAATTTTTTTGGTAAAGATTTATATTCAATTTTATGAAGAATATATTTAGGTGATAATATTGAGAAAATGTTGCAACGTGGGATTCATTAGTCCACATGCAAAAAACAAATCATTTATAAATACTAAAAAAATAGATAAAGTAAATGCTTGTAGCCATACAATTCGGCTTCACGACAACTACTCGCCTACCTCCCTAAACATTGGGTTTAAAAACTTCACAAGCCAAGACATCAAAAAAAATGTGTACAATAAAATGGTTTGGAAGTGTCCCCTTTAAAATCAAGAGAAGCATTGCAAATGGTCTAAAGGTCAAAGTGGTTGGGTACCACAATAAATGTACTTAACATAAGTTTATTTAGGTGGATATCGGTGTCCACTCACCTATTCCACTGGCTCAAAACATAGTTTTCCACCTTGAAAATTTTTCTATGGTTTTCTGGATCTTGAACATCTGGGGTTGTTTTGAGGCCCTAAATGATGTTTTTTTGGACATTTGGGTGGCCAAATTATTGTTGGAAACATCCCAAAGTTGTACTACTCGATTAGACCTTTCCAACAAGGTATCGAGCACCCCAAACAAAGATCGTATGCAAAAATTATGCCTTTGGGAATTTGACATATCAACTACCTGCGTCGGGGCCCACAAACCTTTTGTCGTTTCATCTTCTAGGGTTAGGGTTTTGGATGTTTAGAGTTTTCTCATTAATACTTTATGTTGAAAAGGCCTTTTGAGCCTCATCATAAACACATCTTCTTTTGAATGAGCATAACTTTCACATCTCTTCTCAGAGATTAGCTTCCCCCATTCTACCGAGTTCATTTGACTATGCATTTTTTAACAGTTTCTACAGATTTCATTCATTAATATAAATTAAGTATTAATGTATCTTTGTGCTTCTTGCAATATCTCTATGTGTTTCTTTTTTATATCTCTTCCTTCATTTCATTCTCATCATAATCCATATCAATGGTAAAATGTTATGATCCTTGTCTTTTCTTAGTGCATTTCTCCGACCAGGTAAGGGTATAGAGAGTTGGGTCTCGAGCTAGTTTATCTTGAGGAAAACCAACCCAAGAGGCCTCCCATGGTGGAATAAAAGAGAGAATACAGAGAAGGGGATCCTATCAAGTTTTTTCTTTTGGAAGTCATCGCCCAACAAAGGAACGCGATAATGAATAATTTTTTCCAAATTGTTCAATGACTACCGACAATAACAAACGCATCTTCATCAAGAAACTACTTTGGAGGCGCCACCCTCTTCAAGGTACAATATAATTTTGATACTCCTATATTTGAAGGTCAGATATATGTGGATGCTTTGGAAAATTGGTTAAATCTACTTGAAGGTTATTTCTCCGTTCACAATTTTTCCAGTAGGGAAAATATCACCTTTGCACTCCTGAAGGATGTGCCCCATGTAAAATATTGGTGGTATAATTACTGTGAGAAAAATCCAACAGAGGAGTCTGGAATATTTGGGGTCGAGCAAACTTGGGACTATTTTATGGATGTCATCAAGGAACAATATTACCCTGTTGGAAACTACGACGACCAGTACATGAGATGGACCACACTGCGTCAAGGGAGGGACCAAACAATGTCAGAGTTCAAAAATAGCTTATGTACCTTGTTCACCAAGCTGGGCATCAGAGACTTTGAGCGGCATCTAATTATAAAATACCATGGGGATCTACACAGGTATATCCAAACAGAAATGGAGTATTTGGTCATCTCGTCACTGGGAGTCGCTTATTGATATGATGTCAAAATCAAGCATAAATTTAGTCATCGGAATAAGTGGGAGTTATGGTCTGCAAATCCACAACAACAGAAGTATGGTAAAGGTTGTCCTAACTTAGAGAACATCCAACCTCAAGAAAACTAGTCCAAGCCATAAGAAAATAAGGGCAATGGGAAGGTGAAGAAGGACACTGGAAAGTGGTGCGACTTCCACAAAAGCCCTTGGCACAACATCGATGAATGTCACTTGAAATAGTCATTGGTGGTTGAGCTCAACGAAAAATAATCAAAACCTGATTCAGATTCTTATTCATAGCATAATAAAAGGAAACCGATCATCGATGCAGAACCCAATGCTACCATTATGACCAAAACAATCCAATCAGAAGAACCAGAGGAGCCTAAGGAGGGGAGCACTTCTTCCATTCACATATGTGGGTGAAGGGGGCCCCGCTGCATTTCATTTTTGATAGTTGAAGCCAAAAGAACCTAATCTCAACAAAGGTCATCAAGCAGTTGGAGTTGTCGACAACAAAACAACTGCAACCATACAACATCGGGTGGCTTCGTCGTGGACAAGATCTCTGCGTCAGCCAATAGTACCTCTTGTCCTATGACATCAAGCCTTTCAAGGATGAGGAATTGTGTGGTGTTTACCTATTGGAATTATTTGATGTCCTTTTAGGCCAGCCATATATGTGGAAGTGTCATGTTGTTTACGAGTCTTGACCCCATAGTTTCATTTTTACTCTAGGGGATCAACTCTACAAGGTACTAGAGGTAGTTTTGACTATTTCCTAAGCAAAATAGTGCCACAAAGTAATATCTCATACCACAAAGATTAGCCTCTTCACGATCTGGTTAGAAGGTGAATAGAAGGACACCGTGACCATTACAACCTCAACCCAAGACCTTTCTATCCAACAAAAGAAGGTCAACAAGATTGTAGAAGAACACAAATATATTATTGTTTCACCTACGCAGTGCCTCTACACTACCTAGTCGATCAAAGATATAACATATCCCTTCATAGCTCTATTGACCACAACCCTTTTTAGGTGTGCTTGGGGTTCCACCATTAGCCCCCATTGATATAACTCTTCATGTTGCATCTTCACCGACAAAGTCCTCCCAAACTCAAACCAAGGCAGATCATGCAGCTAGATTGGTTGAAAGTTTTCAATCCCTCCAACAACAGGTACATGACATTCTTCAACAAGCTAATGCCAAGTACAAGAAGGACAACTTCTTCAACAAGGCAAGTGACTCACCAAGATTTAGATTCAGAAAAAGCTTCCCCATATCCCACGAGAACTTGATGCAATGGGGACCATTACTTTCTGAGGGGGGGGAATGATCCAGGTGGATAGCAAAAACCACCCACCTATTCCTCTGGCTCAAAAAACAACTTTCCATCTTGACAAATTTTCTATGATTTTCCAGGTCCTAAACTTTTGGGGCCATTTGGAGGCCCTAAACAACGTTTTTTGGACATTCGGTGAGCAGGGGTTGCCAATAACATAGCTTTGACCCTATCCAAAAGTTGTAATCATCGGCTAGACCTTTCCAACGAGGTATCAAGCACCCTAAGAAGAGATTGCATGAAAAAGTTACATCGTCAGGAAGTCGACGTATCAACTACCCCCATCGGGACACACAAACCTTTTGATGTTTCATCTTCTAGGGTTAGATTTTTAGATGTTTAGGGTTTTATCATTAATACTTTATGTTAAAAAGGCCTTTTGAGCCTCAATGTAAACATATCTTCTTGTGAATGAGCGTATTCATCTCATATCTTCTCAGAGATAAGTTGTCACCATTTTAGCGAGTTCATTTCACTCTGTATTGTTTTTGCAGTTTCTGTAGATTTCGTTCATTAATAGAAATTGAGTATTACTTTATCTCTATGTTACTTCCAATATCTCTATGTGTTTATTTGTTATATATCTTCCTTCATTTTGTTTTCATTATAATCTATCTCATAAAGTGAAACAACACTCAAGGAGAAACCAAATAATCACAAACACTTTCATTTGACTAAGTTATCATCATCTATCAAATACACCCAAAACTCACATCTATCTCAAATCGTTTATTCGTGTCTCAAAGGAAATTGAACCTTAGTGAGTAATGTGACATGTTATCATATTCATTATTAAATTGAAACTCTATTGACAACAAAATGGATTTAGCTAAATCAAACACTGCAATACAAGTTATAGTCATAATTCCTAGAGAAACAACTACAATTGTTGACATCGGTGCAATGTGGCAATTCATGTGTAATTGTTTGGTGCTAAATTATACAACCACATAAAATTAATACAATGGTGTGAGAAAATTATGAATCGCACTAGTGATATCGATAGAGATTCAAATAATTCAATAGAATTTCATTTTAATTATAATTTGTTTTACATAAATAATAATAATAATAAAATGTTTTATGATAAATTAAAAAAAAAATGTTTTATAAAAAATGGAATTAGATTTGAAGTTTAAATGACTTTGACATAATAAATATTTTTATATTTAATTTTTAAAATAATACAAATTTCTGTAAAATGTCAAAACTCTCGTCCCATTTCTTTAAGTATTGAAAAAATTGAAAGTCATTGAACACTTATTAGTTTTTTTTGTAATAAGTGTGTAACAAGGTTGATGTAAACATGAATAACTTGAACTAATGGTGTAAGCAAAGGATGAATCTCATTATGAATAAAGCTTCAAATCATCTACTAAAGTTTCATTTTAACTATAATTTTTTTTAAGTGAATTGAGAAGATGGAATTGTATGTAAAGTTTAAATGACTTTGATATAATAGATATCCTCATATTTAATTTTTAAATTAATAAAAGTTTGTTTAAAATAGTATAGTCACGACATAATTTAACTATTTGTAATATAATCTAGCATATAATGTATGTATGTGTGTTGTATGAATATTTTTGTGAGCGTAAGCTCTCTCTCCACAAGTTGCGACTCTTGTTTGCTGAAATTTGGGGGACACTTTTTCCTGTTAAGATTAAAGTCTCTCCTTTAAAGAGTTTTGTTTTTGGGTATTTGAGTGTTTGAAGGATCGTGATGTGTTCCCTTGGTTTTTTTAGTGAGGTAGGTTTGGTCTTTCTTCTATGGACACAACATTTTGATTCTACATATGATTTTTGAGATCTGTAGATGTTGTGGGTTTGTTTGGAGGTTTTTCCCCCTCATTTTGTTTGTGCCAAGGTTTTAGAAGTAATAAGTGATTCCATCGGTGAATTCCAGTGTGTTGCCACATAATCCCTTGCTATGGAAAGGGTTCCTCATTTACTTATTCTAATGAAAACGAATGGAGGTCTTCTTGACAGGGTTTCTAGTTTGTGAGGGTGTACATTGGTTAATAGATTTGGACTATGAGAAGATTCTTTTCAGATGTCGTTTTTGTCATAATGTTGGTCACAATCTGAGAGATTACCCTATGCAAGAGGTTGCATATAAAAGCATAGCACTATTGGTGTGGATAGATCCACTAGGGCACCGATGGTGGTTCCATATTGTTCTTTGGTTCAAATTCATGTTATAGAGATGGTCGATAATACTTATTTTCCAGTGTTTATGGATGTTTTTCTTCGAGTTGATACGACTTCTAATATGGTTTCATTACATGTTTGAGAGGCTCTTACTCCTTTTTCCAGTGGGTGTGGAAGTACTTATTCATAGAGAGAATGCTCTTGTCGTCGATGGTCTTGGAAATATCTCACATAGTGTATCCTTTATTCTACCTCTGCTAGGGTCTATCATTTTCAAGGAGGTTCCAGTTGCTCATTTGATGCCTCTAGTTGATGTTCCTGTGGGGTAGGTATCTGATACCAATCACACCTTGTCAGTCCAAGTTTTGCACTTGGATGATATTTCTTCAGGTTTAGGTGATTTAAGTATTGAGGTTGCAAGGAGTGCTCCTTGTTTGGAGGTTTTTTTGTCTACGTTGGTAGCGTAGGAGGGTATGGATTCATTTACTTCTTCCAAGAATTTGTATTTAAGCCACCCAAGTCATGAATTTTCTATTGTAGGTCAATGTTTTGTTTGTGATGCTTCAATGAATTTGTTTTTCCTCCCACTCAAGGATTAGGGTGTTTTTCCCTTTTTGGTTGAAGATTTTTCTTTAAAATATGGGTGTCTTCATATTTTGTTGTGGATTTTGGTGATTTTATGGAGTGGTAGCACTTGCATTTTTCTAGTGCCACTCAGGTTATTTGTGGGGTGTATTTGTTTTGTTATGGCAAGCAAAATTATTTTGTTCCTTTGGTTTATTCCCCTTTGAGTTCTTGGACTTGTGGGGAACTTTTCAAAAAAAATAATACTCTTTCTTAGACCCTCCACTTAGTTGAAGGCTTGGTTGTAGGTCATAGTGTATATTTTTGTATCAAATAGTGGATTATTGTTCCATTATTTTGGTGAGGTTGTTTTGATGATCTTTATCTGGGGAGTTACTACTAATCCTTAGGGTTTGCAGACAATAAGAACTATTCTAGAATCCATTGGGTGTTAGAAACTCCATTGTTGGACAGTTTTGTCAACATTGATTGTGGAGTGTATTCCTTGAATGAATAAAGCAAACATGAGGAGAAAACCAATGATCACGAGCACTATTATTTGGCCAAGTTATCACCATTCATCAAATATTCCCAAGACTTGCACATAGCTCAAACCACTTAATCATTTCTTAAATGGAATTGAACCTTGATAAGTAATGTGACATGTCACCATCTTCATTGTCAAATTGAAACCCTATTGAAAATTAATGGTTTTGGCTACATCAAGCACTACAATACAAGCTATGGTCATAATTCCAAGAGAACCAATTACAATTGTTGGCATTGGTACAATGTGGCAATTCATGTGCAATTGCTTGGTGCTAAATTGTGTAATCGCATAAATTGGTGACACGGTGCAAAGTTGTGTCATCACGATCCTATGCAATTGTTAATGGGCGTAGGTCACATTTGCACAAACTTCATTTTGTAATCAAATATTTGATGGTTGTTATGTCTCTTATCTAATTGTAAGAATGGGGTTCATCATGCATATATACACAAAATATATATTATTCACAAATGCTTCATGCTTCTACCTTTACCTTTGTGATATAGTAAGAGTCTTAATGGGCACTTCTTATCCACTCTAATGTACAATACTGGATGCAATCTTATTAGTCCTTGCCTTCAATTGGAACTATAGTAATTGTTTTTACATGCCTAAGGATTAGTTCACTCAAACTCTACCAATCTTATGCAAATATTTTTATATATTGTAATTTTACCTAAGTTTAAACCTTCCATATATCTAAATGAACTAATCAAATGGTTCTCCATTTGTTGGCACCCTAAGGGTTTGAAGACCACATGTGCACCATAATTCAGCACTACATGCGCGCTCAAGAATATGCATTATGCGACGCCAAGTTTCTGTTTCTACGTTAGCCAAGGATTTATTGTGCACACCAACCCATTTTGTATTGTGCATAAGGACTTAAAGAGATCAAATGCAGACCGGATCTGAAAGATTCTTCAATGATCATTGTAACTATTTTTGTAACAACCCGACTGGTCATGGTCAAGGTTGTGGATGAGCTGACAATTTTGTTATGATTTCCATGCTTTGTGGAAGATATGGGGGGATGCATGCATATATGAAAGGGTTGGGTTTTTGTTCATTATAAAGGGATTGTGTAGTATGATAATGTGTAATTTGTAGAGACGTTAGAGCTCTAGTTCCATTTGGTATCAGTTATGGCTATGTTCAGAGATATTGTTTTTGTGAATATGAAACATAAAGTGTGGCTCATCTCTATTGTGACTGTTAATGCATCTTTACCAAGATTCAATATCTCTATATGAAAATGTATTTGAATGCCTTTGAGTTTAATAAATCAAGTCAGAATCACATTTATCTCTACATCTGATGAGTTATGGTCTAGATGTATGCATGTTTTATATTATCATGCACAATAAGCTTGTGGTAGTTACAAATGACTGAATGATTAGTTGACGAAGGTTTCCTATATTTTTATTCCTTCACACCCTGCACAAGACCAATGCCTTCTGTGATTCTCATGGCGTCTCGGGTGAGACCTTATTTAATTATTTAAGATGAATATGTCGATTCCTATAAGGTTTTGTTGGTAAATCCTATTGAACCCTAGGTCTAAAAACCCCTAGTTGAGCCAACAAATGGTTTTGTTCTCGGGACCTGGATGTTGTGTACTACATGTTGAAGGAAGAAAATGAAGTGGAAACCTTCTAGGAAGGAGATGCAAGATTTTCTATCTAAGAAGGAGGACAAGTTCACGCGACAAGAGACCGAGAAATTGCAGATCAACCTTGAATTTTGGAAACAAAGGTACATCTATACAAATTTACATGAATCTTTCTCTCTCAGATTCCTTGTTTACTGCATGAGTGGATAAAGAGGCAAACAAATATTAACTTTGCATGGGGAGCCCAAAAGTCAGTGGTTTGGGACTAGAATACAGTCAATATGTTGAGATATGTGGATAATAAGTGGTACAGAAGTATCGAGTTCTAGTTTGAACATCTAAAAGAAGGTTATATTGTTGAGTTTGTTATCGAGTGCAGTGTGTCCTTCAACAATGCTAAACAAAAATTTGTTGTCGGCCCTAGAAGGATATTATTGGAAGAAATCCCTTTGTGGATAAATATATTGTTCATGAAGAAGGATCTAATGCGCATGGAACCCGATAGAATGGTCGAGTAAACCCTCTCGCACGAAGGGGCATGGGGGATGGAAAGAAGGGGGAAGAAGAAAGAAAGTGGATATAACATAAGGGATTCAAAAGAAGATGAGATGAGGTGAGAAGAGAATGAATCCAAAAGAGTATAGGAGAAAGAGAGTCGAGGGATATGCAGGAAGAATCAAGCTAAGTAGGTGTTGCGCCTCTTTTGTCACCTAAATGAGAAAAACAGAGGTGCTTACAAGCTTAGTTGGGTTAGCTAAGCAAGACAGCAGTAAAGGAAAGGGTTATAAGAATAAACATAAAATACTAAGCTAAGAATTAAACTAGGAAAGGAAAAACAATTAAACTATTGTGCACAAAGACATAAGAACAAGAAACAAATAAGACTCATGTCACCAATGGAAAGGATTATATTAGTGAAAAGAAAACAGCAAAGAGAAAGGGGACTTTGGGTCCCTTCTTCCTCCAAGGGAGGGCTCTTGGACCCCCAAGATTGATCTCTTCTTACAACTTGAAAACTTGAAAGAAATGGTGAAAGAATCTCAAGCTAACCCACTCAAAAGGTGATGTGGATTTCCCAAATGGAATGGTGCTAGTATGCTCTTGATGAGAAGAGAGGTTTCCCCAAGAGAATAGTAGCATCATAACCTTACAAATGAATTCCTTGAAAATGTAGTGCACCCATGGCTTTGTTTTATAGCACCACTTTGAGGTATTGTGCAACCAGCTTTTAGTGTGAAAAGGGGATGTTTAGGGCACCTTTAGGTCTTTGACCAGCCACCCAGTCCGATCCAGCCAAGATTTGGATGTCAAATCGACTTGGAAGCTGAACCAGAAGTGGGTGGGAGGCCGACCAACATCATAAATGTGTCGTTCTCAGGTGTGCACGGCTTTTAGCATCCACAGTCGTGCATCGTGTGCATGTGCACTTTTCCTGTGTTTCTCGATGGTGCATGTGCGTGCACGCCCTGTGTAGCCATAACGCATTTTGATTTTATAACTGGTTGTATAGTTTTGGACCTTTTGGAAATGATTTTTTGGTAATTTTGGTCCATGGGTGGACTCATAGTTGTTTGAAGATGTTGGATTCCTGTAACCATTTGTGGATGAAATTTCAGTGATAACAGTAGGCAAGTTGAGTAGAGAAGAAAATAAAAGAAAGCAAGGGGTGATCAATGAGTAATCAGATTCAAGATGAAAAGAAGAGAACCTACACTAGAAGGGTGTGCGAAAGAAAGATATTTTCCAAAGAGAAGTGTAGAAGAAGAAAGGTCATTGAAGAGACATTACTTTTAGAGAAAGGCATCAAGAGAGGATACCAGAAGTAGTGGGAGAAGGATCGAGGAGAACGAAGTTAGATCCTCTTGGCTAGTGAGAAATGTGGTCACATTAGAGGAAGATGGGGCCCATAGTAGTAGCATTTACAAAGCGGATGACAACAATGGAGCCCTCCAAGAAGGGGAGAAGGCCTTAGCGCTTATGGGAAGACTTGCATGGCTAAAGATAGGGATATATTTTGGATTTCTCACTGAATAAGATGAAAGAGAATGGAGGAATTCCCTCTTTGAACCACCCCCCTTGCGCATTTTTCATCAACAATAAAGAACCGAAGAATGTGCAAAGGTAAGATAAGTAGAAGAAGAGATATTATAATAGACGAGTGAAGGATAAGTTGAAGTTAGCGACACTTCAAAAGGAGGAGCATGAATATCAACAACAACTAGTAGTCAGTGAGGAAGACATAGTTCTTGAATGAGTATGGAAAACCAAGACTCAACCCCGAGGTTTCTTGCATTTCATGGGAAGGGAAAAGATGATGTGAAACAACATTGGTTTACGTGTGAAGCTATATGGTCTGTGAAGAGAGTCACGAATGAGACATCCAATATTGCACAACTGGAGACCATCTTCAGAGACAAGGTCTAATGTGGTACATGAAGTACAAGGATACTGCACCGGTGGGACAAGCAAGTTCCTTCACGGAGATAAAGAGAGATATACTTAGGGAATTTTAGAAACCTAAGTCATAATCATAGTGCATCACTGAGATCAAAGAGATCAAGAACAAGCTGGAGAAACCATGTAGGAATATGACCAACGTTTCAAAATTTTGTTGGACAGACTGAAGTTTCAAATCCAAGACATCTAGCATAGAGAATATTTTATCATATGACTCCTACCCCATATTCGCATCCTTCTCACCTAGCAGAAAGTGACGACCCATGCATGGGGCATGGAAATTGTGATGCATTTAGAAGCTACACTAAGAGGTAGTGAAACGTCAACAAGGCTGGCATAGGTACAATCTTAGCTCACAAACTTCACCATTGTTGATTGTTATGACCCAAGAGGGGCCTACATGTGGATAAATGTATATGATATGACCCCAAGGGGGAGCATATATGGGCCTAAATGTACATCTAATGTGTAAATACATATGTAATAGGGTCAGCATAGTGATAAAGGGGCCTCATGTGCAAGTGTGAATAACTATATATAAGAGACCATGTATTCATTATTGGGAGGGGAATTGTGAAGTATGAATGCTATTGGGTTATTTGGCGGGGGTTTCCCTATTATTTAAGGAGTTATTGTGTAAATTATCTATATTATAGTTCTGATCCACGTTGACATTCTATACATGGTGTGTACTTCTGTAACTTTGTGATATTTTGAGTATTTGGATCATAACATTTGATATCAAAGCTCAAGGTATTGGGGATTCGCTACTACATCTGAGACACCTTTGCATTTTCACTATAAAAAAATTTCTATGGCACTTCAAATGGAAACCCATGGAGGATATTTATTATACGGATGAAGGTATGTTGGGTTCAAATTTCATCTCTCGAGGCCTTATACTTTCAGAGATATAGACTATGTAAGATAGGGTTCTAGATTCATCCTGAATTTTGTCATCGCAGAATTGTCGCTATAAACTTTTTTCTATAATGTTTCAGACCCTGAAATCTGAAGGATATTCAAAGAAAGTATCAAGGTATCTTTGATAACAATTTCAACTTATGGGTCATCCTAATTTTGTATATACACCCTGTGGAAGATAGGGTATCTAACTAGTCTCAAACAAGTGTTCCAGGTAAAACAACCATAACATATTAATAGAGAATCCAAATTCAGTGAGACTAGTTTCATTGAATAGCTCACATGCCATAGTATATCTAGTACAATTTTCATAATTTTATATCAATTATTGTGCACGGGGCACATTGTACAAGTGCTCTCTACCGGAAAGGCCAAAATCAAAAAGGTGTGGGGAAGTTATCATAACTTCCACTTGGCACATCCAATTTTGGTCAGATCTATGACATTGCAAAGAAGAAATTTTAGAGTACTACGTGTCACAATTTCAGAATGAGAATGGATGAAATTGCAGAGATACATCATAAATAAGGTCAGCCAGGAGGACAAACTCCAAATAAGGGTTTCAAAGGTATGTTCAATTAAAACTATCATAACTTTTGATTGGAATGTACGATTGAGATGATTAAAAATACATTGGAAAGATAACACATAGAAGAGAATATTGGAACAATGATTATAACTATTTGAGACATTTATACTTAATATACAGAGGCTAGAAGTCAAGGATTGGGGTTAGACCTCGATTAAGAATCAATGACAATACCTAACTTTAGTGGAGATGAAGATAAACATGAAATCAGTCCCAGAGAATGGTTGAGAATGGTAAAGGAATATTGTATGAGGATTGGTATAGGTCCTTGTGGGTTATCTTTTTATTTTTCAAGTGAAGCTCATAAGTGGTGGAGAATCCTTGATGAAGATACGAGATTCCACTCCACATGGGAAGAATTTGAAAAAATCTTCTCAGATAAATGGATCAGGGATACAAAAATGGAAGAAATATATAGAATTCAAGATGAATTAAAAGAAGAAAAGGAAGAAATTAATAAGAAGGGTGAGGATATATCTAAGATAATATCCCTTAATGAATCACTCATTAAGGAGGTTACGAACCTAAAGCAAGAAAAGACTAATAAAGGCAAGTGGGAAAAAGATGAATCAAGTTAAGATTTGAAAAAGAAAGATGAAGAGATACATAGATTACAAATCCATAATAAAAAACTATTGGATGAGGTTAAGAGATTGAAAGAAGAAAAGAAGAATTGTCAAAATAAAGAAGAAAGAAGAATCTACCAAAAGACTGCAAGAGGAAATTTGCAAGAAGGTTGAGGAATCCTTAAATATGGATGAGGTAAAGTCAAAAATGCAAGCCAGAATTGAAGAAGGACGTCATAATTTGTTAGATGGGATCACATTGCAGCTTCAAAAGGAGAAAGAAGACAAGATTCAAGAAGGCCAACCGAAGATACTTGAAGAAGTTGAACTCCATCTAGAGGTTGTACATGCCAAATATGATGGTATTATCTTGAAGGCTAGAGTAATCAAAGACCAAGAAAAGATGATCGAGGATTCCATTGTCACTGGAAAAAGGATAGATGAAATGCATGTGCAGAGTGAAGGGAGACCATCAAATGTGAAACCGTATCGACACCCTCATTACCAAGAAACATTTCAATGAAGAAAAGAAGGACGATATCAACATTATGAAGGAAGAAGATGGAATACTTGTCAATATTCATGGAACAAGGCATCACCAAACTACTCTTCAACAAGATGTTATCAAAGACCAACAACGACTACAAATTTGAGAAGCTTCAATAAAAATACATGGAATCAAAGGAAAGAAAAGTATTCATTAACTAGACACCAAGGATTAAGACCAAAAATAATTGATTTTGGATTGATAGATCATCAACAATGGAATGAAGAAAGAAGGAACATAAGAAAGTCATATTACTTGGTTTCATCACATGTGAATCCTTTAATTGAAAAGCTTTGAGGACAAAGCTTTTTGGAGGGTACTATGTTATGACCCAAGAGGGGCATATATATGGCTAAATGTATATGATATGACCCCAAGGGGGGGCATATAGGGGCCTAAATGTACATGTAATGTGTAAATACATATGTAATAGGGTCGGCCTAGTGATAAAGGGGAATCATGTGAAAGTGTGAATAGCTATATATAAGAGATCATGTATTCATTATTGGGAGGGGAATTGTGAAGTATGAATGGTATTGGGTTATTTGGAGGGGGTTCCCCTATTCTTTAAGGAGCTATTGTGTAACTTATCTATATTGGATTTGTGCTCCACATTGACATTTTGTACATGGTGTGTACTTCTGTAATTTTGTGATATTTTGAGTATTTGGATCATAACATTGATCTATTTTCCTATTAATAAAAATATTCAACCTCGTAGAGTATTGTTATAAAGAAGTTATTAAGATCCTCTCTTTGTTTTTATATAGGTGGTACTCCTCTTTCTCACTCATATTTTCAGTACACTTATTCAAACAATAAATTTTAAACATTCATATCATCTACACCTGAGAGTGGACTAGGTGGTAAAACAATTGAAAGGACAATTGATAAGTTACAGTGGAAAAATAACAACCATGAATTCAATGTACAAGATAACTACATCCATTCCATTGAATCCATTGATTTGAGCAATGAGGAAAAAGATTCGAAGCAAGACTCATAAGACAAAAATAGATTGGTGGTCCAAAACATAGGGCTTTAAATGATTTCATTCATTTAATATCATACTCGAGATCTCATGCTTATATAAAATTAAAAACTCACAAAAGTTACAATCTCCCGAAATAACTCTCTATGAGAGTCCTTAAAACAATATTACACATAGATTGTTCAAGTTAAAATAAAATGTTTTCTTACAATACAACATAATATCCCTGATAATTAAACGATAAAAGGAATGTGTTTGTCCAGATGAATTGGGATGGGGCTTCCGTGGACCAAATATAGTAGCAAGCCTAGAAGAGTAAGAGAAAAGCAATCATGGATCAACTTTACTAGTAAACAATAAACCAATAAAGCTGGATGATCATAGATTGGGAAGAAAGGAGGGAAATGCTTCGAAAAGGAGTGTACTCACAAAAATGAAAGTGGAATGATGGATGGATGTCCTCTCTCTCTCTCTCTCTCTCTCTCTCTCTCTCTCT
>JZKD02S1861015.1:210952-224175 GCA_000966675.3 Picea glauca | reverse complement strand
ACTCTGAGTTTTAAGTGTGTTTAAATGTGTTAAATGCATTTGTTTATAATTCCATGTAAGGAATGGTAGAACTGAGAAGTTGGGAAACCTGGGTAGTGAAGGGTACAATACAATTGGTATCAGAGCAATTGGTACACTACAAATTGGTATCAGAGCAATTGGTACACTACAGAAGTGAAGAAGGTCGCACGTGTGGAGTGATTTTTTTGTACTATATGTGGTTTGTAGGAGGACGAAGCATGTATACACGTGGGTTGCAGAAGGAAAAATTTTGTATAGGGTATATGTGGATTGCAGTGGAGAAAACAACTTATATATGCAGGTTTCCAATAAGGTGAATCGTGTATCTAATTTTATGGGTAGGTACAGATCCATACATAATGAAGTGTGACGTCAACATGTCGTACATGTGGTCTACAACAGATTCGTGGGAAGAGGATATTTCCAAAATATTGTTGAGGTTTGCTTTTATGATTTGTATGGTTATTGGAGGACAAGGTTGTCCTCATATTTGGTGACATTGTATTAACTGAGAGGACTGGTTTTGTCCTCTGTCTTGGTGACATTGAGAGTACTAGTTTTTTCCTTAGATTTGAAGGATTGAATAAAGTTACAAAACAAAATTATTGTGACTCTTGTGTACTGATGATTCATTTATGATCTTGTTGTTTCCACTGCATATATTTTCGGTCAATAATTTCAGTGTGAAGTTGTTAAGTGATAGTTAGATCACTATGAAGCAATTTTTAGTTCTGAAATTAGTCACATAGAGTTGCATGTGAAAATTGACATTCTTTGTGCAAAATTCCTCAAGTTAGTGCTTACCCCCCATGCCTCCAAGATGATACTAAGCCATTTGTTTATGTTTTCCATGACATACATCCTTATTCCACTTAACAACTTGCCATCTTTCCTGACTCTAGATGTTGTGCCTAGTGTGTCTTGTGGAACTAGATCTGGAGCAATGATGGATACCAATTCAACAAATAAAGGCTCATGACTGAGGGTGTATTCCAATTCACTTATTTGCATTTTTCAATCTAACATTTTCAATATATTTCTCACAAATGGAATGAGCTAGAGCATCTCTAGTAGTTAAGTGCAACTTAAGAATTTCAAAGGATCCACCGCTAAAGACATCTACCTTTGAATTCCATCTTTTTGTAACCTTTTTATTTTTGACAAGAACTTTTTCAATTTGCAATTTCTTTGCCTCTTTATTATACTTAGTATTGTGTAAGGTCAAATATTGTTCTTCAAACAAAGTTGGTTTCTCTCGAGACAATTCTCTTGCTATCTACTGTTGAACTTATGCTTATACTAAGAGAGGGGGGTGATTCAATATATGATAATTTTTACTTTATTTAACCATTCATCAATCATTCATTAGCTGAGAAATAATAATCACAGATAAACTCAAATCACGATGCATAGAGTTTAACGTGGAAACCCTCATGGGATATTGTAGGCACCAACCTATTGTTACAAATATTGTTGGCACCAACCTACCAGAGACACCATTATCCTTAAATGAGCACCAACTTAGAAAGATGTAGGCACCAACCTACCGGAGACACCAATCTCCTCAACTGAGCACCAACTCAACAAGATGTAGGCACCAACCTACTGGATACGCCAATCTACTAAACCGAGAACCAACTCAATAAGATATGTGTAGATACCAATTCAAGATCTTCATACATAGTGTACTTCTAAATTCACTTGCATGCTTCATTCCATAGAAAACCCTTCAAACCCTAACAATCCTCATAGCATCATTCCCAAAATGTAATCATTGACGACAACATCCACTAACAGAAACATCCACTAATGAAAACATTCAATGACAAAAACATCCACTGATGAAAACATCAAAACCTAAACATAATGCACATGGAAACATCATAGACCTTCTGTCCTTCATAGCGCACTTTGCGAACAAGAAAGACCTCAAGAAAATTTGTTAGACTTCTCTTGCACACCTTTAGATCCTAGAAAGACACATCAACACCTTTAGCACACCTCAGATCACTTCTTCACACCTCAGATTTTATCTCTTGCTTGGTTTCTTTGAAAATGAGCACATCTATCCTGTATTTATAGTAATTTTTTCCCCACTTTCTGGGTCAACCTCTAAACAATGGCTGAGTCAACCTCAGTTTTCTGGTTAGGTTTTCGGACAAAAAAATTCATATCTCCTCATTCCTAGGGAGTTATAGGTAATTCCATATATCGTTGGAAAGTTATCGAAATAATATTTACAAAAATATAATGTGTGCACCCATTTGATCTAGGTATGTAAGGTAAAAATTCCTTCAAATATAAGATATCCAAAATGACCATCAAAAATCCAAAAGTAATACTTTCAACAATCTCCATCTTGAAATATTTGTCTTGGACATCTTTAGGCCCCCCCTTTATTTATCATCAATGAAAACAATATTTCCAACAATATTCCCCTTTGTCATTGATGGTAACCCTTAGTCAGTTCTGTAATACTCCCCTTGTTTGCAACTCTCTTTGTGTCTGCAATTCTTCCTCTGTCTGAAACTTCTCCCCTTTTCACATCAATGGAAAAGGATTTCTCCCCACGAGCTTGTGCTTCCCTTTACTCATGATATGAGAAGGATATCATTCCCATCTTATGATCCATACACCATTTTTCTTATTTGAATTCATCGAGTATGTATACATCGCTTATGGTTCTATTTTCATTTTCCACTAATATTCCCAAAGTTGTTTTCCTTATCCCACACCCTTTAGAATGAAATGTGAGGTTGTAGACTGTATCACACATTTGACTGACAATTGGAATATTGTGCATTAACCCTTCAACATATAGGGCATTATGCGTGTTAGTCTTTCTATTATCAATATTAACAATACATTTTCCAACTATCCTTGCAGATCCATTATCTCCAAAAGTAACCATGCCTCCTTTGTCTTCCTTCACGGGTTTTGAACATCCATTGTCAATGTAACATTGGTTTTCTTCATTTTTAGCATAAAGTGAAAGTTTGTATTCTTCCTTCTTTTGTTCTTCTTGCTTCCTTTTCTACACCTTTGTGTATTCTTCTTTATGTTTGGCAAGATCATCTTCTTCCTACTTTATTATGTTTCTTCTATAGTCACTTGTCATATGCCCATAATTATTGCACTTATAACTTTCAACATTATAATCAAGTAGGGGAGCAAATGAATTATAGTTTCTATTAACAAAACCATGAGAACTTCTAGTTGTGTTGCTCACATAATCATTCCTTGTGGTTTTATAATAACCTTTGTTTATATCTCTCACGTGATCACTTCCTTCATAAGCTTTGCAATCTATTGCTTTATGACTAAAGTTATTGCAAGAAAAACAATAGCCAAGACAAAGATTTCGGTATCGATTTGTGAAAGGTAGTCTTGGTGGAACAACTCTTTTGAACTCATTCTTTTGGGTAGAATCAGATTTTTGTTGGTATTCCTTTCCTACTACTGCTTTCATTGTTGATGGATCCTTTGAGAATGTTGGCACGATAAAATTTTAAAAAGATGAGGGTACTTCTTCTTAAAATACTCTTCTCTTTATTTCTTGTTTTCAGACACAACAAGTCTAATATTTAGTATGTCTTCGTAGTAAGCCTTTTTCTCTTCATACTTATTTATTTATGGATGCATGTCACTGAAGACAACTTCTCTTTTACCACTTTCTTATTTTGCTGATTGTTTAATTTGAGTGTACAGAGGATTACTAGGATGCCTCGATTCTAAGGGAAGTAACATGTTTCTTTCCTTTATCCATCTGAAATTCATGAGAGGGAAATATATGGTCCTTGGGAGGATAATGGGCTATTGAAGAAATTAATTTAACAAATGGTGTTGCATAAGGAGGTATAGGGGGATTGACATGCCATTGTGGGATACCAGAGGAAGGATTCAATGGGTTTTTATCCCAATCATCATAACTGGTTGAAAAGGAGGATTGGGAAAGTCCATGATACTAGGGTGTGGCTGCAAAGGTGCACTAGGAGGAGTTGGGGGTCGAGGTAAAGTAGGTTGTCCACCAAGGTTCAAGTAACCAATTTGCACCAACTTGTTAAACTCGTCTAGATCTGCATCAAAATGGATAGAAATCTCATCCTTGTATGCCTCCCTTGTTGCCAAAATACATTTGAAATTCTTCCTCTCCTTCCTCTGTTACTCTCTCTAGTACTCCCTCTGCTAAAGAAGCTCATTTAATTAACATTATAATTTCAATTATTCCAAAATATTTAGAGTATAATACAAGACACAACATAATAAACATTCATTATAAAAACTTGTTAAATATGATTTGATTATGGATCTGAATATAGCATGGTAAATCAAGCATAGAAGGGAGAAAAGAACAAGAATAATGTATAAAAGGGAAGAAGAACCAAAACTTATTCAACATTAATCTTTTCACTTCCATTTTCCATAATCTGAACTTTAAATCCTCTTGAATATTTCTTAAGAAACTTCTTTGTATATGAACACTCTAAAATCTCTTTTAAACATATGAACATGGATAAGCATGGAAATGAAATTATATATGGTTGGGACAAATGATAAAAGAAGTATATTTTGTGAAAAATGATATATAGTGAAAGTAATGAGCTACAATTCATGCTTAAAATTTAAACTTAGTAAACATTCCTCTACATGTATTTCAGACTTGTTCACTTTTCCATCACTATACAATACTTTTTACGGAGGGTGGTGAATCAATATACAATACTTTTTACTTTATTTAGACATTCATTAATCATTCATTAGCTAAGAAACAATAATCACGTATAAACTCAAATGACAATGCACATAGGTTAACGTGGAAACCCTTGCAAGAGAAAACCACATAAACTTGTCTTTATAAATGTCTATAGGAACCAACCTACTCTTACAAATATTGTAGGCACCAACATACTATATACACTAATATTCTTAACCAAACACCAACTCAACAATATGTAGGCACCAACCTACTAGAGACACCAATATTCTCAACTAAGCATGAACTCAACAAGATGTAAGCACCAACCTATTGGAGACATCAATACCCTCAATTGAGCACCAACTCAATAAGATATGTGTAGACACCAATCCAATATCTTCATACTGTTGATTTTTCAATAAGATAGGTTAAGCATATAGTTCATTTCAATTTTGCATTTGTCTTAACCATAAAAAATAATGTTGCAGCAACCAAGATCACAAGAAGAAACACCATGCACAAGAACACAAGAAGTATCATGGGAAACCCTTCTCAACAAGGGAAGAAAACCCGGCCAAATCCTTTTCTATATTCTTCAAGAGAAGGACCTTCACCACCAATAAGACTTACCACACAAGAGGGTGCTCAAACCCTAGAATACTATTTCCCAAGTGAGGTGCACACTTTCCCAAGAGAATGTACTTGCTGAAATTTCTGAACTTGTGTGGAGGATATGATTCCACAATGGGGAATCTTCCTTTACTTATATTAGACTTATCCTATCAACATAAGTGTCGATTGGCACAATAGGTTCAACCTCTCTAAGTCACATTATAATTAATATTAACCAGATTAATTATCTTTTACATTTATTACTAATCACATTAAGGTGGGGCCGACCTATACCCTTTACATTACAATTAGGGTTACAGGCAGGTCTGACTCTTGAAAAAAATAGCAAGGGATATGATACACCCACTAGTGCTCATCCACTAGGGGCACATCCATAGGGATGTCCATATCTCTGTCTCATTGCATTACACAGAAGAACCACTTCTTCACACGTTCACATGTGCTCGTCCACATGCACATCCATTCGACATATCTTCTTTCCCACTGCATCTCACAGGAGAGTCATCTGGAGTTTCTCGTCAACTTTGCTGCTAATAGGAGGCTAATACATCATATTCATTTTTGTTCTCATGACGATGCACCCAACACTCTGGTATTTCACACGTTCACCTTGTGCTCAGCCACATGCATGTCCAACTCAGCAGATTGCCTTTCCTATGGGATAATCATCTGGAGTTCTTCTCAACTCTCTAAATGGAGGAGGTCATCTCTATATTCCAGCTCTGTCTCAGATAGGAACCACATACCCTTCTTAGGGGATTTCTCTCAAGTTTGTAAGCTGGAGAAAGTCTCACATAGATGCAATGATCCATATCTCACAGTTTTGTAAGATGGAGAATGTCTCACGTAGCTACAATCATCAACACTCCCTCTCATCTAGGGAGGCATTTTCCACCAGGGCAAGTCTCTAAAGGAAATACTCGAAATTTGTCTTGGCAAGTGGTTTGGTGAAGATATATGCAATTTTTTCATGAGTAGAAAGATATTGCACATGAACTGTCTTCCTCTGCACCATGTCTCTAATACAGTGATACTTGATTTCAATGTGTTTTGATCTATCATGAAACATCGGCTTCTCGGAGAGCTTTAAAAAACTCTGGTTATCACAATGAATAGTAGTACGATCCATCTCATAATCGAATAAGTCAGTCAGAAGTTTGTGAAGCCATACTACTTCACGAACTGCCACACTCAGTGCAATGTACTATGCCTCTGCAGTGCTTAAAGCCACAAAGCTTTGTTTTCTGCTACACCATGAAACCATGGCCAATCCTAAGGTGAAGCAACAACTGAAGGTGATCTTTCTATATACTACACTTCTTGCCCAATCTGCATCTGCATATCCTTACAGGATCAAGTCCACATTGGATGCATATCTCAAGCCATAACCAACTGTGCCTTGTAAGTATCTCAATACATGTTTTGCAGCTATCTAGTATGTATGTTTTGGTTGGCTCATAAACTGGCTAAGCACATTTAATGCATAGAAAATGTCTGGTCTGGCGTTAACCAGAAACATCAGAGATCCAATCAACTATCAGTACAAGTGTGGATCTACATCTCCTGAATTTGTATCACTCATTTTCTTTAAATCCATTACCATTGGAGTATGCATGGATTTGCATTATGTCATACTGAACTTTTTTAGTATCTCCATAGTATATTTTTCTTGAATTAGGAAAATATCATATGTTCTCTGCCATACTTCTAGTCTGAAGAAATAATGCATCAAGCCCAAATCCTTCATTTCAAATTTCGCAGTCAATGCTTGTTTGCATTCAGCAATGAGTCTCTCTAAACTGATGAGAAAACGATAATCCACATATAAGACCAAAATCAGACACTCATTGCCATCAATGTGATAATACAAGTTTGGATCAACAATACTTTTGTTGAAGCCCAAACTCATAAAAAATCCATCCATTTTCTCGTACCAAGCACGTGGTGCTTGCTTTAGACTATATAGATATTTCTTCAACCTGCATACATGAGATTTTTCATTGTGTACAACAAAACCTTCTAGCTGCTCAATATAAAATTCTTCCTCAATTTCAGCATTGAGAAAATATGTCTTTACATCCATCTAATGTAGATTCCAACCCATGGAAGCAGCTAGCAAAATGATAGATCAAATGGAGGTATATCCGAATACTAGTGCAAAAGTCTTGTCATAGTCAACTCCCTCTATTTGTGAAAACCCTCTAGCCACAAACCTTGCTTTGTATTTTTCAATGCTTCTATCAACAACATGTTGATTTTTTAAATCCATTTGGAAGTCACTACGGACTTTCCCTCCGGTCTTGGAACAACATCCCATACATCATTTTTTAATATAGATTGATATTCTTCAGTCATGGAATCTTTCCATAATTGTTCACCTGAAGCATATCCATGACAAGTTGTCTTTGAGTCAATAATGTGGGTCATGGATGAAAGGTAGCTTGAGAATCTCTTTGGTCTCTTGCTTTCTCTTGTTGTTCCTTATGGAGCTTTATGCCCTTCAACTTCTTGTAGAGATTATTGGGCCCAATCAGGCCTTTTATGTCCAACTGTAATATCTCTGGGTATGTTTCTTGGAGCAACTAAATATGCTAGAGCACCTGGATCAACTGGAGCTATTGGTTCATCTGGACTAAAATCCATCTCCCTCTGAATTGTTGAAGGGGGAGAAGGTATTGTTTCACTATCAATTTCCATATGAGCTTCTCTAGATTTATGGAAGGCTACTTCTTCTTCAAAGGTAACATCTCTTCTTACTTCAATTTGTCCCTGAATTGGAATGTAGATTCGATATTCTTTTGAGGATTCACTGTATCCTACAAATGTACCCTTTCTTCCTGAAGATTCTAGTTTAGAACTCTTTTCTTTGGGTGCATGAAGATATACTAGACATCCAAATATTCTGAAGTGTCCGATCTCAGGCTTCACTTTTGTGAATGCTTCTTTTGGAGTAACATTCTTCAATATCTGAGGAGGACTTTGGTTTTGAACATATGTTGTTGTCATACATGCTTCTTCCCATAGAGTCATAGGTATACTCTAATCATGTATCAATGCTTTAGTTGCCTTAATGATAGTTCTATTTTTTCTTTCAACAACCCCATTTTGTTGAGGGTTGTAAGGAACTGTGAACTCCCTCTTGATTCTCGCTTCAATACAAAAATTGTTGAATTCTTTTGAGGTGTATTCTCCTCCAATATTCGATCTTAATATTTTTATTTTTCTTCTGGTCTAGTTCTCAATATGAGCTTTGAATTCTTGAAATTTTGCAAGGACTCCATCCTTGTTCTTTAGAAAGTAAATCCAAGTATTCCTAGAGTGATCATCTATGACGAGTACATAGTATAAGTACCCATTTAGAGATGCAACAATCATTGGCCCACATACATCTGAATGTATCAAGTCCAAGATTTCCTTGGATCTATTGTCACTGCTTGGAAAGGATCCTTTAACATTTTTTCCAAGGGCACAACCTTTGCAAACACCTTTATGTTGAATCTGTATCTCTGGTAGACATGTTACCATTTTCCCTAGAGCTAGAAGAGCTCTATAATAAATGTGATCAAGTCTTCTATGCCATAACTCACTCAAGCTGATAGTGTCATGTAATAAGGCTTGGACTGGTTTGATGGTCAATTTGTACAAGCAATTTTCTCAGACACTAATTACCTTGGAAGAAATTATATGAGAGTCTTTGTGCCATGCAAGAACTCTTCCTTCTGAGAAAGTAATTTTGTAACCTTTGTCTTCCAAGGCCGAAATAGAGACAAGGTTTCTCTTCATTCTGGGTACATATATTACTTCTGCTAATTTAAGTTGCATATATGAATCTAGTTGGAAGGTGGAAGTTCCAACTCTTCTCACATTGTATCTGACATCATCTCCAAGAACAACATGTAGATGTGTCTCTTTCTCAATGAAATGTGTTAGATGATTTCTAAGTCCGGTCATGTGCTTGGAGGCACCACTGTCAATTAGCCAAGTATTGTCATTGATAGGAACCATACCTAAGAGTGTTGAGATGTTTATGTCTTCATTCCTTTGAGATCTTGTCTTCCTAGAACTAAGCTTTCTTGAATCATCAAGCTTGCCTCCCATCATGTTTTTGCTCATCTTCACAAACCCTTGTCAACTAGGCTAGAAAACCTAACGACTAGGCTAGGCTAGCACTTTTAGGTTTTGTCGGGATTATGATTGTAAAAAATAATCCTTAAGAAATATGATAGCCCTGGTAAGTTGAGGAGCTTCTTCAAGGAGTTGCAAAAATACGATTCTGAACTTTTCTGCAAAAATTGGCGAAACCCTAGAAACCCTAGGGCCAAAAAATCAAAATGCTCATAAATGAAATATGAGACTTGTTGGAGGTGTGTTGAAGGAGGTCATACACACCAATGCCCTTTTTATCCCCAATGTCCAAGTTTTAAGTGTTGAAAACCCTCATAAGAGTAGGTCGTACGAAATTTTTGGAAACCCTAGGAGGGTCGTACGGTTTCTGCAGAAGTGAGAGAGAATGGATGGAAAGTGTTTATGCAATGGGATCTTCAAGACCTATGCTTTGATACCATGTTGATTTTTCAATAATCTAGGTTAATAATATAGTTCATTTCAATTTTGAATTTGTCTAAACCATAAACAAGAATGTTGCAACAACCAAGATCACAAGAAGAAACACCATGCACAAGAACATAAGAAGTATCCTGGGAAACCCTTCTCAACAAGGGAAGAAAACCCAACCAAATCCTTTGCTATATTATTCAAGAGAAGGACCTTCACCACCAATAAGACTTATCACACAAGAGGGTGCTCAAACCCTAGAAGACTATCACCCAAGAGAGGTGTGCACTTTTCCCAAGAGAATGTACTTGCTGAAATTTCTAAACTTGTATGGAGGATATGATTCCACAATGGGGAATCTTCCTTTACTTATATTAGACTTTTCCTATCAATAGAATTTTATATTGTCACAACATGGCTGACCTCTCTAAGTCACATTATAATTAATATTAACCATATTAATTATCTTTTACATTTATTACTAATAACATTAAGGTGGGGCCGACCTGTACCCTTTACATTACAATTATGGTTACAGGTAGGTCTGACTCTTGAACAATATAGCAAGGGATATGATACACCCACTAGTGCTTATCCACTAGGGGCACATCCATAGGGATGTCCATATATATGGCTCAGTACATTACATAGAAGAGCTAGTTCTTCCCACGTTCACCTTTGCTCATCCACAGGCATGTCCACTTGACAGATCTTCTTTCCCACTGCATCTCACAGGAGAGTCATCTGGAGTTTCTCGTCAACTCTACTACTAAGAGGAGGCTAATACATCATCTTCATTTATGTTATCATGACAATGCACCCAAAACTTTGGGATTTCACACGTTCACCTTATGTGCAGCCATAGGCACGTTCAACTCAATAGATCGCCTTTCCCACGAGATAGTCATCTGGATTTCTTCTCAACTCCCTAAATGGAGGAGGTCATCTCTACATTCCAGCTCTGTCTCAGATAGGAACCACATACCCTTCTTAGGGGATTTATCTCAGGTTTGTAAGTTGGAGAAAGCAGTACTACATATTGAAAATTTTGCGACGACCACTTGCAATGAAAGTACACTTTCGTCGCAACATGAAAGAGAGAAAGTCAAAGTTTTTTAAATCCACCCCGTATTCGTCACAATCTCGACGCAGGTAGTTTGACCAAATTATTATGGTCAATGTTCATCGCAAGAGCGATGACTATACTTTGTCCATCGCAAGAGCGACGTATGACTTAACCTTGAAATTGACCGTTAAAAATGACCTAAAATAAATAGGTAAAAAAAAAAAAATTATGTCATTGTTGTCGCAATCGCGACGACAGTGACCTAAAATTGCACTATAAATATTTGACGATCCAAAGATGTTGCGACAATCTTTCTATAACGACGACGGTTCCGAAAGGGTATTTTTGTGCGGAAGAATGTCGCAGAATGTTATTAGAGGTGGGGAAAAAAGTAAAGCAGGTGAAAAGGGTGATGGTAGATGTTATTGCCCTTGTAAAAAATGTTGCCTCAAACATCCCGTAAGAATTTTAATAGCAACAGCTACAAAACATTGTAGGAAATATGGTCACATTGATGGCAGATCGAATGAATATCGTCCCATGGTAATGAGCTATATATTCATTATCTTTTTTTATTTTGTCAATTTTATATAAAATTATATATATGTATATATATTGTTTGAATGTTTGTTAAAGTATACACTATTTTTTCATGATTGTTTGTAATTATAAAGTTAGATTTGCCCTCTAACTTTCTGCAGAATATTTCACCAAGTATTAGTAGAAATGATGTTGTACAAGCTTAGGAACATCATCATGACCAAGCAAATGAGAATCTCATGGAATAAGATGATGGGACAAATCAAGTTAATGATCTCATGGAAGAAGATGATGGGACAAATCAAATGATCCAAGATTTTTTTTCACAACTGGATGAGGATGGGGAAAATGTTGGTATTCATGATGAACCTCTATTAGAAAAGGAAAATAAATGACTTTATGAAGGATCAAGAGCAAATCTTCTCTCCGCTACATTGTTGCTAGTGAACTTAAAGGCTATGAATAATTTGTCGAACACTTGTATGACACAGATACTAAGGTATGTAATATGTTTCATCTCATACTATACATAAATGTTGATTTTTTTTATTTTTTTTTAGTGTTAATTAATGTGTAAAATAAGAATGCAATTTTTACGATTAATATTCTTACATTAGCTAGTCGTTTGTTATGTTGTAGATTGTTAGGTGCATTTTTGTTACCATCGTCAAATATTTTACCTCGCACATATCGAGTTTTGCATGCCATTATGAAAGACATTGGAATAGATTATCAAACTATAGATGCATGTCCTAATGACCATATTATATATTATGGACAACATGCTTCGAAAACCGAATGTCTGCAATGTCTTATCAGTAGATATCGAACTGATCAAGTAACAAAAAGGGTGTCTCGAAAGGTTCTTCGTCATATTCCCATAATTCCATGTTTTCAGCGATTGTTCAGGTGTGAAAGCATAGCACAATTTATGGATTACCATGCACGTAACAGAAGTAGAGATGGTGTTCTTCGAATGCCTTCCGATGGTTCTACATTTAGGGAAATTGAGGGAAAATGAGCAAATTTCAAAGATGAACCTCGTAATGTTAGGCTTTCATTGGCATTTGACGGTGTTAATCCATTCGGAGAGCTTAGGTCTATTTACTCAATGTGGGATATTTTTTTTATCAACAATAACATTCCTCCTTGGGTGTCAATAAAGAGGGAGCACATAATTTTGAAAATGATTATTCCAGGTATTTGTTTACATTAATTTTTTGAATTTAACATTTTCATTTGTTTCAATTTTTGTATAATATCTTTTGTTTATCTATATATATATATATATTAATTACATGATATCATTCCTTTAGTAAATATGTGTAGTTTCAAACAAATATTAGGTAAGTACCAGGTTAAAGATATGAATTTATATATTGAGCCTCTTATCGACAAGATACTAAAGTTATGAGTTGGCATCACAATGTATGACATATGTCAACCAATCGGGGAGAAGAAATTTAAATTATGTGGAATACTTTTATGGACAATTCATGATGCCCCTGGACTAACACATTTTTGTGGTATGTATAAGCATTCCAATATTGCACTTTAATACTATATAATATTTTAATGTTATCATGGTGCATGTTTAGTTTTTAAATAATCTCATCGTATAATTGACATTAATCCATTTGTTGTAGGTCTTCAAACAAAGGGTAAATTTGCATGTCTAGTTTGTGGCCCTAAGATGAAGTATCATCATTCAAA
>JZKD02S1861015.1:148388-179666 GCA_000966675.3 Picea glauca | reverse complement strand
AGATCAAAGATCCTTTTTAGAGGTCCTATGTGGTGATTTGAGTCCATGTTCATGGACAATGTCCTTAAAATATTTATATATGACTTGAGTCCCTTTATTTTCTCTCCTTGTCATGATTATGACCCCTAGACCTATCCTTGGTGCATGAAACCACCTAACGTCACACATATCCCAATTGGAGGCCAAATATCCCCTTGAAAGAAACTTTGTAGTGGTTCAAGGACATGTGCATGGTTCATGAAAGTTAAAAGTTTCATTTAGATCTTAAGACCCTTTATCTTCTCGCATGACCATGGTCACAGTATCCAAATCCATACAATGCATCTAAAGTTTTCTAATATTTCCCAAATCTCATTCATATGTTAAATATTATAATCCCTAAAATATTAATTTAGATCATACAACTCTTGTTTTCCTTCATTGACCATGGTCAAAGACTTAAGACCCATGCCTGGTATGCAAATTATCTTAATGATGCCTATATCCCACCAAGAGGCCAATGATTTGAGTTTGTATGGTGGGTTGATTCCTTTTTCATGGACTAGGGCCCTAGAAGCTTCATTTACATCCAAATCTATGAGATCCATATCTTTTATGTAAAGCCTCCTAAAAGTACCAATATCACGCTCAAGGACAAAGTTAATTTCTAAAAGTTTGTTTTTAGTTGTTTAAAGAATATTCCATGTCCCATAAGACTAGTTACACTCATTTATGGATTAAGGACCTTATTTTCATCCCCTAATAATGGTCAAGGCCCGAAGACCCATCCCGGCTACACAAAAAATCCTAATGGAAACCCTTTCTCATTCATATGAAAAATATCCCTTTTAAAGGGATGATTTTGTAGTTAAAGGCCTTGATCGTACTTTATGGATTAAGGACCCTATTTTCATCACCTAATCATGTTCAAGGCCCCAACATAAATACCTACTACACAAAAAATCCTAATGGAAACTTCATCCAACCCATATGCAAAAGATCCCCTTTAAATGCCTCATGTTGTAAATCATGGCTTTAATCATGGCCTATTAACCCAATAATATTTTTTCAAGGCCTAATTCCTTGGATTTATCCCCCAACCATGGTTAAATCCTTCATAGCCATCTTTGATACACAAAATATTATAACAATACCCATATCTCACTCAAAGGTTCATGATTCCCTATAGACAACATGTTATGTTGCATATCTTCACGATTCATAGTATTCCTTGGATTATGTTTCATATCTTCATTTACTTTCTTCCCTTCCCTTCTTCCAGGAAAAACCCCTTTGCAACGCACTGCAAATAAAGTGCCAACTCTCTTGTCTACTGAACCTCAAAGCACCAGTTCTGATACCATGTAGAAATTTTAGCTCAGATACATACTAAGTCATAAACATATTTCAACCTCCTATAAAGCTTCAACAATAAATAAAAAATACTATATGACAGAGATATGAAACTAAAATAACAGCAGAAATAATAATGAACAACAAAGAAATCACTCCATATAACACTAGTAATTTCTGGGCAATGCCCTTGGAAAAAACCCAACTTGGGAAAACTTGTTCAAGGAGAGTTTTCTTATTGAGCTGAGAGAAATTTCATATTAGAGTTTACAACAACAAGTAATCAAAAACAAAAATTATTGAAAAATGTGCCAACAAACCTCCTCGATTTGTGTGCTAAAAAACACACAAAACAATCCCCATTTTTGCAATGTACAGTCCTTTTAACAACAAATAAAATCTTGATATCTATGCACATTAGCAATATTGTTCTGCACTAATTTCATACATCCAAACACTTAGAAAATTGTTCCATCCTCTTGCCTCGATTTTTGTGCCTCTATGTTGTTGTACGACCTCCCTTTTCACTATTGTCAACTCAATATTTAATGTTGTAATTTCTGGAAAAGCGTGCCCTCTTCTATTCTTGAAAATCATGCCTTCCTTCAGTTGTACGAACCCTCTCCTTCCTTGGAAATCGTGCTCCTCCTCTAGCTATATGAACCTCCCTCTTTCCCTTGGAGAATGTGCCCTCCTCTTGTTGTTACTCTTACTTCTCCATGAGCTCAATCTCTTTCTTGAGAAAAGTGACTCTTCACCTTCCTGCTCAATCTCTCCTCAAAGTGTGTGCTCTCTCTCCCTCAAGTGTTGCCTTTATGTAATTTCCAATGTGTAACTCCTTTAACACTTGGTCTCCCAATGAGATTGATGGTCAATATCTAACTTTCCCTCATGAGATCAACGGTCATGATTTAATCATTCATTGAGGTCACTTAAGTCACTAAAGTGATCAACAACCTCATAAAGTCACTTTTACACATTAAAAAATAAAAGCTCAACTTAACTTTATAAAATCTCTTTATAAAGTCACTAGGGAGAAATGTGCTTGGTCACTTCCGCATGTTGGGCACCGCCTATGCGGAAGTACCTCGGAGCTACCAAATCTAACATAAAGTGCATATAACGAAGCATTCTATGTTTTATTACCTAAATTGTTGTCAAGTGACTATATAATAGAAGTGAATAAGTGGAGGGATATTTCATGGCACTTGTTTGTTTATGTGCTCATACTCATGTATACATATATACTTACCTATATGCATAAACATTGCACAACCTTTAAGAAGACTAATCTTTATTTATTGGGCATAAACTTAGTCTTGGCCTTAAAATATTTTGAAGGCAAAAGTGAAATGTTATTTTAGTAGTGCTTCATTGGAGGTGTTGAAAATCATGGCATGGTCTTACCAAGGTTGAACTCAAATTGCCTAGCCTTGCCCAAAAATGTAATAACAATCATATTTCATTGTTCTTGTAAGGAGACTAGGAGGATGTCATCATCTACGAGCAATAGGGTAGATATCATGTCTCCATAAAAACCTCTGCAAAAGAAAGTCATGGATATCATGTGAGAACCATATTTAGGTATGATAACTATGTCGTATAGTATCATACTCTTGATAAAGAATCCTAATTATTGAAGTTGTTCTAGTAAATTCAAGAAACATTGTCAGGAGCTTTTGAAAGTTCACAAAACTAAACGGGGTTGGTGTGTTATTCTTTGCATGCCACAATTGTATGGCCAATGTGAGGATGTGTTTAAGATCAAGGTAATCTAGATTCTTTATCGTCCCTTGGATTTGAAGCTACTCACTGCAGGTTAGTGGAAAAAACTTGTAGAGACTATAAAATCACATGAAACTTGTTGGAACCCGTGTAAACTTGTTAGAACTTGCATAGAGCTCGTGATTTTCACCCCTAATAGGTAAACATGGACCCCACATGAAAAGAACTTGGAGAAAGGGCTTAGACAGGGTTTTGGAGGGAAAAAAAGACCTTGAACTCCTCTAATGAAAGCCTAAAGGCATATAACTCATTTTCTCATTTATTCTTGAGTGTTTGTGTTTCAATCTATAGTGTGACTGTGAACAAGGAAACTTTTTTTAGTGGGGTTTGATATAATACCTTCAATATCATGCTTTGATATCTCCTAAAATACATTCACACTCTCATGCTTCAAGATCAAATGAAGGAAACAAAATAAATGATACTCGAGATTGGAGACATTGTCTATTTTGAGTTTATGATTATGTCATGACTTATGTATTACAATAATTGAATTGTTGAACTTGTTATTATTTGATGGATTCCAAGCTATTTGAAATTTTGATTTATGGTTCAGTTTTTTAACACATTTCAAGCGCCAAATTTTATATTATCATATTTGATTAGATGAATTTACGGATAAACTATTTTTTTATAGATTTATGGACGAAAATGTCATATTATTTTTTTTTGCATAAAATTTCTTGTATTTTGAGAGTTTTTTTTAATTAAATTTTATTTTAATTTTCAATTTAGAGTTTTTTCAAGTCTTGATGAGCCATCAAGTTTTGCCCAATCCCAAGTTGGACGATTTTTTGTTGAGTCTAAGTCTCACAACCTTGGTTTGAAGCAATGTTGTGAGACATGTTGAAGGTCTGTGAGTTTGTTGGGTCAACATTGAAATGAATAACCATTGAAAACTTGTTGTGAAACTTTCCTATAAATGAAACTTGCCAAAACCTGTTGAACCCGACTCGAACTTGTTAGACTTGTTGAAACCTGACAAAACTCGCCCATTAAGAAAAGGTGGATCCCACATGGAATTGACTTGGAGAAAAGGCCAAAATGTGATTTTGGAGGGAGAAATATGAGCATGAACACATCAAAGGAAACCCTAAAGGCATATAACCCAAAAACAAGATGCATTTCACTCATTTGGTCATTTTATCTTCATTGATTTGAGTTTTCAAATGGACTGTGAACACTGAAACTTTTTTCGGCAGGTTGTGTTATTCTTGTTTGGGGTTCAGTTGGAGTCTTGAGAACACTTGTATGTGTGGGATGGAGATCGAATAGGAGGTGGAGATCCAAGATATCTACATGTTAGATATGCAATCTCAATTTCATTCCGATTTTGAAGAAAGTATTATGATTTTCAGCAAAATTGATTTTGGATATTTCATCTTCATTTTTAATTCATGGATCAACCTACAATGATATACTCTTCTCTTATTTGTATTGAATATTGACTAACCATGGCTCCTAAGTCCAAAAGGTGGTTTGATCAAGCATGAGAACATACCTTCAAACTTGAATTGAATGATGACAAGAAGCTCAAGTGCAAACACTATAACCACAATATGAAAGGGGTGGCACAAACAACCTAAAACACCACCTAGAATGAATTCGTTGCAAATATGTCATAATCCCATGCAAGCTATTTGATTTATGTTTAAGTTTTTGAGGCTAATTTTAAGTGCCATATTTTTTGTTATCATATTTGATGAGAGGAATTGATGGAAAACCTATCGTTTTATAGATTTTAAGGATGGAAATGTCATTAATATTTTTTCTGCACAAAATTTTTTGTATTATGAGTGTTGTTTCTATTTGAAGAGTTTTGAACTGATTTTTGCCGAGTTGCCAAGTTTTTCCATATCCCAAACTCGTTGACTTTTCGTCAATCCTAAGTCTCACAACCTTGGTTTGATGTGAGTTTAAGTTGGGTGGTTGGTGTGCATTGTAGTCAAAGCATGGAAACAATATAATGGGCATGCCATATATTGGTCTTAGGGACAAAGAAATATTAGGAACATAAACTACCACTCTCCAGCATGAATGAAATCATATCCATACAAGCTTGGCTATTAAGAAAAGATCATTCATATTATAATCAGAATAAGATTTATTAAAAATGAAACCTACTTTTAGAGAAAAATGCACAATGAATTCAAGATGACCAAATAAAGAGGATGGCAACACTTTAATAAGATAATGCTTGTCAAGAAAAATATTTTTTGAACTAATAAGAAAATTGACAATTATAGAATTGATTTCAGTTTTTGTTGATTACACCATGTAAACCAATTTCCCTTAGTGTATATCTAGAAGGCAAATCCATTGGGTAAGTAAGATTTATTGTCCAAATACTCAACATAACACGCTCAATCAATATACACAGTGTACGCCAAATGTAAGTGTGGAGCACAACTTCTTTATAGTTAGGAACAAATTCCTCCAAATAACCCAAGTACATCCATATATCCAAATCATATGTTCAAATGTTTCCCGATAATCACTATATTGATCTCTATATATACATATTCTCACTCATTGCACATGTGGCCCGTCTATTAGATTGCCCCCTATTTAATATACATTTAACACCATTACATATGCATTCAATCCAATTACATATACATTCAACCCCATATATACCCCCCCATTGGGTCATAACATAAGTACCCCCATTCGAAAAACTATCCTAAAATCTTTGTGGCTAAATATTTTGCATGTGATGAAACCAAGTAATCGAGTTACTTATATTTATGCTCTCATACAATATGATTATTCATCCATCCATATTTAGTTCTTTTCAGTGCCATTCTTTGATAGCTTCCTTTCCTTTGATTCCTTAAATATTTGATAATATATTGTCGCATAATTGTTCCTTGATGCCCTATTCCATTAATATCCTTGACTTTACCATCTTCTTCCTTGGTAACATTGATGTGGCACCAAATCTCATGGAGTAAAAGAGTAAAATCTCTTTTTAACTCTTCTATCAAAAATAATTTTCATCTTATTTTGATATTCTTGGAATCTCTCATTCACTTGTTCTTTGGTCTGTTGCACCTTAATTATCTTATAAACTCTCCTAATAAGCTCATTAAGCTCTTCATTTACATCATGTATTAATATTAATATTAAAATGGTAATATTAAATCAAATAAATTTTTTATTTTGTTTTTAAATAAATATTTTTCATCCCACTTGCGACGACAACTTAAATAGTTGTGATAGTTTTGCAATATAAACAACAAAAGTTGTCATCACCAGTTTGACGACAACTTAAATAGTTGTGACAGTTTTGCAATATAAACAACAAAAGTTGTCGTCGCACGTGAGATGACAACTTAAATAGTTGCGACAGTTTTGCAATATAAACAACAAAAGTTGGTGTCTCACGTGAGATGACAACTTAAATAGATGCGACAGTTTTTCTATGTAAACAACAAAAAGTTGTCATCGCAAGTGCGACAACAACTTAAATAACTGCGACAATTTGGATACGTAAACAATGAAAATTTGTCGTCCCCATTGCGACGACAACTTAAATAGTTGCGACAGTTTTTCAATTTAAACAACAAAAAGTGGTCGTCGCAAGTTCGATGACAACTTAAATATCTGCGACAGTTTTTTAATGTAAACAATGAAAGTTATCGTCGCAAAGGTCATGGCAATTGAGACAAAATGTTGGTTTCACATTTTTACCTAAATTGTCATATTGGCGACGATATTTCTTTTTTGTCGCAATTGTGATAAGTTCCCTAGGGGCGTTTCTCTTGCGACATTTAATCAATTTCCTCGCAATTTCCATGTGACACAAAATGATGTTTCAGAGAGTCCAGATTCGTCACAAATTCCATGACATAACGTCGCAAGAGCGTCGAAATAGACGTCGCAAAATGACCCAAATATGCTAGTGAAGTCTCACATAGCTACAATGATCCACATCTCATAGGTTTGTAAGCTAGAGAATGTCTCACATAGTAGTAATAATCAACACATACATAGAGTAATTTTGAATTCACCTCCATGCTTCATTCCATAGACAATCCTTCAAACCCTAGCAAGCCTCATAGTATCATTCCTAGAATGTAATCACTGACAACAACATCCACTAGCGAAAACATACACAGACGAAAACATCCACAAACAACAACATCCACTGACAACAACATCCATTGACGACAACATCACAACCTCAAAACAGTGCACACAACATCATCACAAACCTTCAATCCTTCATAGTGCACCTTGAGAACAATAAGACCTCAAGAAAATCCCTTAGAATTCTCTTGCACACCTTTAGATCCCAGAAAGACAACCCAATACCTTTATTGCACCTCATATCACTTGTGTGCACCTTAGAATTGATCTATTTCTTGGTTTCTCTAAAAATGCACACATCTATATTGTATTTATAATAATTATGTCCCCACTTTCTGGTTCTACCTCAATTTTTTGGTTGGGTTGTCGAATGAAAAAATTCATATCTTCTCATTCCTAAGGAGTTAGAGGGAATGTCATATACCAATGGAAATGTATTAGAATAAGATTTAAAACCATATAATGTTTGCACCCTCTTGATCTAGTTATGTGGGGTAACAATACCTTCAAATATAGGGTATCCAAACTGACCATCAAAAAACCAAAAGTAATACTTTCAACAATCTCCATCTTGCAATATTTGTCTTGGACATTTGTAGGCATGTAATATTTATCTTGGAAATTTGTAGGCTCCCCCTATATTTGACATCAATGACAAAAATATTTCCAACATCTACTAGATCTCTACAATATGTAATATAACCCACTTGGGTATAATATTATCATGGACCTCCATTTCAACAACGTCATTTATTGGATCATTAGAACATTGAGTCCTCTTGTTTCCAATACTTCTTTTTATTTTAGTATGTGTAAGAATGTGTGGTTTCTCAATATTTAAATGACTGGGTTCATCTTCAACATCTCTTCATGCACACCTTTCATTAATCTCTCCTTTACCCATATTAGGCTCCTAACCTCATTGAGCAGAGGAGGGGATCTTATGAGGGAAGGAAGTAGAGCTAGTGTGAACATTGGTCATTGTTCTACGTCTTTTCTTTGATTTCTCTATTGATTCTCCCTCTTGGATTCTTTCTTTTTAACATAGGTATTGGAACTAAATTGTGTAACCAAGTTATCATCATATATATGTTCATCTTTTATGGGAGCTACTTTGTTGGTATTTGGATCATTGTCATCAACTTCCTCCATGTTCTCTACTATTCTTGTGAAAATATTACTCTAACCAACTGAAGATAAGTGAGAAGAAAATATTCCTTCAGGGTCGAAATCCTTTCAAGCTTCAACTTCCTTTAAAAAAAACAAATTCAATAATTCATAAATTTCAGTCAAATAGGATAACACTTTGATTAAAATGTCAACAACATGGAAGGGTAAGGAAATAAATTGTCTCTTCCTTTTTTTATCAAAGAAGGAAGACAATTACCTATACTTCCTACACACTTCAATGATAAAATACCTGTCACCAACAAAGTTGGGAAGAATGAATGGTCTTCCTTCAAACCCATATAGTGCAATGTATGTAGATTCATCTTTATAGACACAAGTTATTTTTCCTTTAAGAAAATCTAAAGCTTCCTATGAAATTCTCATAGGTAGTGTTCCAGTAAGGATGCATTGAAACTCTTTGAAAACATTTCCTTGAACCTGGCAGAAATGGAAGGGTGCCTTGTGTTTCCACAATACATGATACCATGATTGAGCAAGATCATTTTCAACATCAACATTACCCCTTGAGGGTAATCCTTCAAATACATTACAATATGCGATGGCCAATATCAAGTAGGAGGTCATGAAAAAACTCTCTATCTTCATATAGTTGTGTTGGCCCTTGACCAAGTTTTGGAGATCCTTGGTCACTTTTGACCTATTTTGGGACTTTGACAAGCTGTCAAAGGTGGAGCGCAAGTCGAAGCAGAGATCACAGAATCTCGGCCCCTTTTTAGGGATTTTTGGGATTTGGGATGATGTAACGAGTATGGGGATGTCGGCCCATGGGTTTACAGATGTTTAGGCCCATTTTGTAACGTATAAATAGATGTCTAGGTGATGTAATAAGAGAGACCTAGCAGGCCAGTGAGCTAAGTGCAAGTAATAGTTTTACATGCTTTGTGCATGCTGTGTGAGATTTGTAAGGCTAAGTGCAAGTGACTATGTAAAGGCTTTGTGCTATAACCTAGCTTGGTGAAGGAGGATCTAGAAAAGTGCACAGATCTCCTATTCTATGTAGAGTAATATTTTGTGGCTCTGTGCATGTAGTTGCTTGACAGAAGATAATAGAAGAGAAGAAGAGTTGGTGGATGTAGCCCCAGGCTAGGGATGAACCACGTATCTCCTGTGTTGTTGTGCTTTGTGCGATGTATTGATGTGTTTATGTGTTTACTTTTTTATATTCTTTGTTATATATGAATGGTAGATAGCTTTATTATTTCTTTGTGCTTAATAATATGGAGGAATGTTAGATCTAACCAATGTGAATGTGCTTAGTGCTTGAATCTACTAGATCTGGGTGAATATTGTGATGCACTGTAATTAGGGTTTTATCTGGGAAGTAGATACTGGTTAAATACTAATGAACTATAACTATTAACTGCTCTGTTAAGGTGTTACAATCACAGATTGGTGTCCTAGCCAAGGCTGCAGACATTTAAGTCCTGCAACCACCCTTGCCTCTACCTCAGGTGAGACTTCATCTGCTTCGTAGGTGTTGCCGAAAGAGCTAGTAGTTAGGGTTTTTTTTATGCACTCTTGAGAATTGAAACTTGGGTCTACCCCTGTGCCAACAAATGGTTCCATTGTCGGGACCCTGAAATTGTGATTGTTGGGAACTGAAGAAAAGAAATAAATCTCTGTGTGTAGATCTGTTTCTTTAGTGCGCGGTATTCTACTCGAAATTTAAAGCTATGTGCTAAGAAGAGAAGTCTGATCTAAAGGAAAGTGGTAAGACCTAAAATTGTTGTGCTCTGATAAAGGAAAAGTGATAATTTTTTGTGCTTTGCTAAAGATAAGAACAGTGAAAATTTTTGATTGAAAAAGGTAATATAAGTGGAAATTCTTGTTTCCAAAGTATGGATCTAGGTTTGTTTGATAAATTATGTCCTAGCTTGAAAAGTAGGGCACAGCTAGATGAAATAAGGTTTGATATGAATAGATCTGATAGAAATAATGAAAGATACGTTATTCCTATGCATAGAAAGAATGTTTGGACTAACAAATGGATGCAGGATCCTAGAAAGAATTTTTTGCAGGTTAGCTACTATGACCCTAATGCGCAGTAGAGGAAGGGGTGGGGATCATTTAAAAGAAAGAGAGGACTAACCCTTTGTTATAGTTGCAGAAGCCCAGACCATCTTTCTAAGGATTTCCCTGGTAGAAGACCCAGTTGTCTCTATTGTAGAGCTATGGACCATGAAGCTTTGGATTGCCCTAGGATCATTTCTAAAGTTGAAAGAATCAATATGAGACAAGAAAAATCTGAGGAATATCAAGAAAATGAAACCATGCCAGAACCCCAGAAAGAATCAAAGACTATATTACTGCAAATGAAAGAAACCTTGAATGATCACCGAAATACCAACTTGTCAGAAATCTTCAAAGAAAAAGTGCGCATAGAAACAAGAATAGGAGACTTCAACATTGACTATGTTCTGGATGAGGAAACACAAGTGAATATCATGACATAAAGAACTTGGGAAATTTTAGGAAACCTGTTATGATTCCTTCATTAGGAGGAATAGGATTATTTAGAGGAAAATTGATAACCCTATGTGGAAGACTTACCCAGATATCTATGAGTGCTCATGGAACTTCAATAGAGGAATATTTTGAGGTTGTTGAATTCATTAAGAGAAATGTCCCATTTTCTATGTTACTAGAAAAAACTTGGATTAAGAAGGATCAGGTTAGAAGAAAATAAGAGGAAGTCTTAGAACAAAAGAAGCAAGAATTAAAAGATTTCATGACTAGGAGGATAACGCACTTGATTGAAGAACATGAGAACAGATCGAAGATGTTCAGAACCAGAAACCTAGATGTTGAAACTGAAAGAACACGAGAAGACTCACCGAAGAGTGGAGCACCTACCCCAGATAGAGAATCTGTCTTACCCTCTGATGCCATAAAAGAATCTCAACAGCGTGAAGTTACTATGCCAAAAGGAGATAAGAATCAGAATGGAAAGAGAAATACTGAGACAAAGATCACAGGGAAGAAGGCTAGGAAGCTTTGTAAGAAGAAAGAAAACCTATAAAATTTGCAGAATATTCCATAAGGAACTTCGCAGAAGGACAGTTTGCAAAAACGAAACTTCGTCGGGATGTCGGAACAATGCAACATGGCACTTTTCCATCGCAGAGTGATATGACCATTGGAAGCATTATAACCGTTAGAATGATGCCCCAAACGATTAGAACAACAGTTATGGAAATAAATATTGCCATCAAACCGTTGGGACCGCGCCGCAATGGACATAACTGCATTGATGAAGCCTTCTCACCTGTTGGAGAGATTCGTTGCTCACTGTCTACTTATTTCGTCGACTATTGCACCGAGAACACTTTTGTGAATTGTATAAGAAATAACAAGAGAAATCATTTCTACCGCGTTGTGTTTACTGAGATTGACACATATTCTATTGCATTGAGCATATATTCATCAACCTAAGTTTTCTAATCAAGAGCGTGCATGTCAGACGAGCTCAGCATTGTGGAGAAGTCATTCGAGGAAGTTTTAATTGATATGATGAATGAGAGAGTGATGTCCACATGAGTTCAAGCTTCATCAACCTGAGGAGTGCAAGCCTCCCCGTTGAACACTCGTGGATCTGGACTATCCTGAGCTGCAACTGAGAAAAGAACCAAGAACCAAGATGACTTGGAAAACGCGAAGCTAATCCCGACCATATTACCCGACTACATCCCACCTCTGGTCGGCATGGTGAGTCATGACAATGTCCTGAGGAACTTTGATTACACCATGGTTACTGTGTACCTCCTGAAGGGGATATGTCCATTTAGAACGCAACATGATAAGATCGTGACATTTAAGTTCAACAAATTCAACCTAGGAGACTGAAAGAAACATAGTATGCTCGCTCTGTACAAATACTTGACTAGGATGAAGGGGAAGAAATTGAAAATAATCCCCCAGCCATGGACTGTGAACCTCACACAGTCCACCCTCTTGAATGTAATGAAGATCCCACACTTTGGAAGGCACCAGGAGATTAACACGTGTGTTAAGATCCTTCTCTCATGTTACCATGGCGACTACCTATGGCTAGACCAACGCATCACAGTCGATCTGACGTTGATCCATAGGATCACCGGAGTGAGCATGCAAGGACCCGACCCGTAGGACTTCTACCCAGGGAATACTATAGATCACACATTTTCATAGAAGATCAAACACACATATGGCGATGTAGACAAGGGAACATGAGGCTATAAGGTAGCTTCCATCCAAAATGGTGCAGTGCGCCTGACCTGCCATCTGATTGCAGGGAATCTCGTGAGAAAGAACAGACCTACACAAGTCACGGGATTTGTTGTTGACCTCGCCAGGAAATGTGTAGAAGGACTCCAGATGAACTGGGTGAAGTACTTGGTCAACCAGCTGGAATTAGACTATCACTAAGCTCAGGTTCAGGGATATGAGTTCCACTTTAGCTGGCTTCTAATCCTCATCACATTTACCAATTGGGAGATGCCGGAAGGTGCGACCTTCCTGGACATTGATTCATTCGAGTCGCTCGTTGTGAAGTTCACCACGCTCTGGTACTCGAGCAATATGGAAAAACAATGGCATTCGAATGTGGTCTTTCACACATATTATCTCCAACTAAAGAGGGTTATCGAAGATGTCCCTCGCATGAATCTGAACACCCTGCATCGGTTTCGACCCCTCATGAAGTTCCATGCAAATAGACACTTCACTTATATCACCACGCGCGTAGATGAGCATAAAGAAGAGCTTCAGTCATACTACAAGCTCACAGAGGAGGACCTCAAAGAGATAACCAAGGACTGGTCTATAGAGCTCCTCATCCCTGCTGATCCCATAGAAATGTCGGACCCTGAACTAATCGGCAACCCTGAGACCACTCATGAAGCAAAAGATACTCCTGGACCCAACAGAAGGAAGAAGACCAAAGAGATCCAAAACTTGAGCAATGCATCGGAAGAAATTGCTTCAGTATCACCTAGCCGAGGGGGTGATGATGAAGTAGATCAAGAAGAGACCAACAAAAATGAAGATCAACAGAAGCAGGGCGAAGTACCACCGCCCATGGATCCTGTTAATGAAGATGATCCCTTGAAGAAAAGGAATGTTTCCCCCATGAAACCCACTTACCGAAAGAAAACCAAAGCCACCTTGACTAAGATGCAGATTGTTCTCACTGTAGATGACTTTGACTTCATCATCGTAGTCGTAGCCGATGCCTCGCTAGACATATTGTAGAAACATGAAGCCAAGCAGGAGGAGATGTACTACATAATCGAGGTTGAACTTAGAGGGGTACAACATGCCCTTCAATCCAGCCATGCATTATCCACTACGACCACATCATCAGAAGCACCATAGTTGGGAGATGAGCCTACCCAACTCCATAGACTAGCTGATGTGATTGAAGCTCGCCTTCGTCGTGCACAGAAAAAAAAAACAGAGAAGGCCATAGAGGCCTTAAAGCAAGTGCAAAAAGTAGTCATAGAACAACACCGAGTTGCACAACAGGAGAAGGCTTCCCTCCAAACTAAGTTTGAAGAGGAGAAAGAATAGATCCAATAAGAGAAAGAGTAGTTTCTCTTAGAGCATCTCGAAGTCAAAGAAGCAGTCAACAGATCACTTCGCTCTGTGATAGGCTTAGAGAAAAAAGCAGAAGAACTCGTAGAGCATCAAGTAGTGCAGCTTTTGGAAGTTATCCAAAAACTTCAACAAAGAATAGCCAACTTAGAGCTACGAATAGTGCCCAACACTCCGCAGGATTTGCAGGATCAAAGAGGATAAATTGCTCGAAGCGCAGTTGAGAGAATCAATGTCCTCGCCATGGAATGTAAACAAGTAAGTGATCGCAGTGCCTAGACTTATGAGAAACTCACTGAGGATCCTGAATTGAAGGAAATGGATTCACAGCTCCAGGAGGAAAAGAAGCAAGCAGAAATAGTACAGACACAGTTGAAGCCCCTGTCAGCAATTGAGAGGATGAAACAATCCCAAGAACAACACACTTCTCAACAACAGGTCCACACCATTCAAAGAAAATTCATGGAAGTGACTCAGAGGCTCCAACCAATACAGGATGAGGCTTGCCAACTATTTGCAGATATTGAAGGCCAACGAGAAAAAATGGAGCAAGTCATCACTACAGCTGAACAATGCTTAGAGGGACCTGTCAACAAAGCAGTTATCCAAGAGTTCGTTGAGCAGAAGACCTTGGTGCAAGAATAGGTCGAAGTAGCTCGAGCCAAGATCGAGGCTTTTGAAGCAAAGCTACATAGACCAAAGTGACTCGGGATGAGCCACAAGTGAGTGTTGGGGGCCTATTGGCCCTTGACCAAGTTTTGGAGATCCTTTGTCACTTTTGACCTATTTTGGAACTTCGACAGTCTTTCGAAGGCATAGCACAAGTCAAAGCGAAGATCGCGAGATGTTGGCCCCTTTTTAGGGATTTTTGGGATTTGGGATGATGTAACAGGTATGGGGATGTCATTCCATGGGTTTACCCATGTTTAGGCCCATTTTGTAACTTATAAATAGATGTCTAGGCAATGTAAGAAGAGAGGCCTAGCAGGCTGGTGAGCTAAGTGCAAGTAATAATTGTACATGCTTTGTGCATGTTGTGTGAGATTTGTAAGGCTAAGTGCAAGTGACTGTGTAAAGGCTTTGTGCTATAACCTAGCTCGGGGAAGGAGGATCTAGAGAAGTGCACAGATCTCATGTCCTATGTGGAGTAAGATTTTGTGGCTTTGTGAATGTAGTTGATTGACAGAATATAATAGAAGAGAAGAAGAGTTGGTGGACGTAGCCCCAAGCTGGGAGTGAACCACGTATCTCCTGTGTTGTTGTGCTTTGTGTGATGTTTTGATGTGTTTATGTGTTTACTTGCTTAGATTATTTGGTATAGATGAATGGTAGATAGCTCTTTTGTTGCTTTTTTCTTAATAATATGGAGGAATACTAGATATAACCAATGTGAATGTGCTTAGTCCTTGAATCTACTAGATCTGGGTGAATACTGCAATGCATTGTAATTAGGGTTTTATTTGCGAAGTAGATACTGGTTAAATACTGATGAACTATAACTGCTAAGTGCTCTGTTAAGGTGTTACAATCATAGATCAGTGTCCTAGCCAAGGCTACAAACATCTGAGTCATGCAACCACCCATGCCTCTACCTCATTCGAGACTTCATCTTCTTCGCAGGTGTTTCCAAAAGGGCATGTAGTTAGGGTTTTGTTGGTGCACTCTTGAGTGTTGAACCCTGGGTTTGCCCCTGTGACAAAAAGTTGGAAATTTGATAAGATATATCATTTGAGATGATCTCGACCCAGTCAAATATCACTTCCTTTCAAAAAGAGAAATATAGCACATATAAGACATACCTTGGAATATGGGATGTGGATTATGTTGTTGAAAGGAATGGTAATTCTCCTTACTCATACATTTTCAAATCTTATTAGGCTAGATTAGATAGGCAAGATTATTACCCTGGTTTAAAACTTATAAAAATATTAATCAAACCTCAATAAATATGGTTATTGGATCTAATTGTATTTTTATATATTTTATCCAAAATTATACAATTTAACGAGAGAAAAAAAAAAAAAAAAAAAAACTTGCAAATAAAGGAATTATAACAAGTAAGAACACTGAAATATGGACAAAATGATCAATTTGAAAAATAATATTTAACAAATTTTGTAACTGAGAAGAAATCAACAAATCCTTTATTAACATCAACTATGAGTTACAACTAAAAGTATCTCTTCATGTCCCTGTGAGGACCTGGACTAGAGAAGTTCTTGTAAATCCAAGATGTAATCAAGGTTCATACATGGACATCCGATGTCAAAAGAAAATATTAAAATGAAAATTCAAGTTGGATCACTTCAAGTTACATGTGCATCATTGTTTTGAACTCTGGAAAACTAACATTAATTAGCACTCAATGACTTCATAACTTTAAATTAAAAACCAAACAAACTTCAAGAAAAAATAAATGATGTTGGAGCATATCACCAATCAATGCCTCCTAATATTTTCTTTGCAACCTTCGAATCAACCTTTCCTTCAACGATACAGTTCAAATCTAAAGAAAACTCAAAATGGAATGACTAAACGAATATCCCACTTAGAACTTTGGCATACCTCATTAGAAGTTTCACTTCTCTATTTTCTCATGTCCTTTTTCTTGCTCTCCTTCTTTTATATCTTCCTAAAGTAGTTAGGTAATTCAACTACCTTTTTTTTTAAATAATTAACTTTTTTTAAGAGATGACAAATTTATTTATCATAAGGGTAAACTATTTTTTTGTATTTAAATTAATAATAGATGGGGTCCAACTAGGTCTTTGTTTCCTTATTTTTCAGATTTTCCCTTATAATTCCAAAATAACCTTGAAATATATATATCACTAATAGAAAATAAACCAAGATAAGGCATTCATCCAAATAATTCCATGTTAGCAAACACTTGTACCCACAAAAAAAATATGATATTTAAAGTTTTTCAAAAATGAATATCATATGCCTCTTGTCTGTCCCAAAATAAAGTATCATATGTCTAGAATAAAATATTGTCACGACACAATTTAAAACATATGAGGGTATTTCTTCTTAAAATACTCTTCTCTTTATTTCTTTCCTTCAAACACATCAAGTCTAATATTTAGTATGTCTTCATAGTAACCCTTTTTCTCTTCATGCTTATTTATTTATGGATGCATGTCACTGAAGGCAACTTCTCTTTTACCACTTTCTTATTTTGATGATTGTTGTTTTGAGTGTATAGAGGATGACTGGGATGGCTCAATGTTAGGGGAAGTAATAGGTTTCTTTCCTTTATCCATATAAGATTTGTGATAGGGCACTCTATGGTCCTTGGGAGGAGAATGGGCCATGGAAGCAACTGATGTAACAAATGGTGTTGCGTGAGGAGGTAGAGGGGAATTGATAGGACATTGTGAGATACTGGAGGGAGGATTCATTGGGTTGTTATCCCAACCATCATTCACTAGTTGAATAGGAGACTCAAGAATGTCCATGATACTATGGTGTGGCTGCAAAGGTGCACTAGGAGGAGTTGGGGGTCGAGGTAAAGCAGGTTTTCCACCAAGGTTCAAGTAACTAGTTTGCACCAACTAGTTAAACTCATTTGGATCTGCATCAAAATGTATATAAAATCTCATCCTCTTATGCCTCCCTTGCTACCATAATACATTTGGTATTCTGCCTCTTCTACCTCTATTACCTACTCTATTACTCTCTCTATTACTCCCTTTGCTAAACAAGCTCATCGAATTACCATTATCATTTCAATTACTCCAAAATATTTAAAGTATAATACAAGACACAACATAATAAACATTCATTATAAAACTTATTGAATATGATTTGATTATGGCTCTGAATATATCATGGTAACTCAAGAATATAAGGGAGAAAATAACAAGAATAATGTATAGAAGGGAATAAGACCCAAAACTTATTCAACATTAATCTTGTCACTTCCCTTTTCCACAATCTGAACTTTAAATCCGCTTGAATACTTCCTAAGAAACTTCTATGTATATGAACAATCTAAAGTCTCTTTTAAACATAGGAACATGGATAAGCATGAAAATGAAAATATATATGGTCGGTACAAATGATAAAAGGACTATATTTTGCGGAAAAAAAAAATGATATGTAATGAAAGTAATGAGTGAAAGTCCATGTTTAAAATTTAAACTCAGACAACATTCCTCTATATGTCTTTTAGACTTGTTCACTTTTCCATCACTAGACTATACTTTTTACAGGGGAGGGGGGTGAATCTATATACAATGATTTTTTACTTTACTTACCATTCATTGATCATTCATTAGCCGAGAAATAATAATCACATGTAAACTCAAATGACAATGCACATAGTTTAACATAGAAACCCTTGTGGGGGGAAACCACAAAAAAATGTCTTTATAAATGTATGTAGGAACCAACCTACTCTTACAAATATTGTATGCACCAACCTAAAGGAGACACCAATCTCTTGGAGGCACCAACCTACTGAAGACATCAACCTACATAGAGTACTTCTAACTTCACCTGCATGTTTCATTCCATAGACAATCCTTCAAACCACATCAAGCCTCGTAGCATCATTCCCATAATGTAATCACTAACGATAACATCCACTGACGCCAACATCACAACCTCAAAATAGTGCACACGACAACATCACAAACATTTAGTCCTTCATAGCACACCTTGAGAACAAGAAAGACCTCAAGAAAATCCCTTAGAATTCTCTTGCACACCTTTAGATCCCAGAAAGACACCCTAACAACTTTAACACACCTTAAATCACTTATGCACACCTTATACTTTATATCTTGCTTAGTTGCTCTAAAAATGTGCACATATATCCTTTATTTATGGTAATTATATCCCCCACTTTTTGGCCCAACCTATAAAGACTGGCCGAGCCGACCTTAATTTTATGGTTGGGTTGTCGAACGAAAAAAATCATATCTCCTCATTCCTATGGAATTAGAGGGAATACCATAAACCGATAGAAAGATCTCATAATCATATTTACAACCATTTAATGTTTTCATCCATTTAATCTATTTATGTAGGGTAAAAATTCCTTCAAAGACAGGGTATCCAAGCTGACCATCAAAAATCCAAAAGTAATACTTTCAACAATCTCCATATTGCAATCTTTGTCTTGGACATCTGTAGGAATGTAATATTTATCTTGGACATTTTTAGGCTCCCCCTATCTTTGACATCAATGACAATAATATTTCCAACTTCTACTATCTCTCTGTAATCTGTAATGAAACCCACTTAGGTACAATGTATTGAAACTCAAATGGGATAATCCCTTGATTGAAATGTCGACAACATGGAAGGGTAAGGAAATAAATTGTCACTTCCTCTTTTTATCAAAGAAATAAGACCATGACCTGCACTTCCTACACACTTCAATGATAAAATACATGTCACTAAAAAAGTTGGGAATAATGAATGGTCTTCCTTCAAACCCATATATTCCCATGTATGTAGATTCCCCCTTATAGACACGAGTTCTTTTTCCTTTAAGAAAATCTAAAGCTTCCTATGAAATTCTCACTGGTAGTGTTCCAGTAAGGATGTATTGAAACTCTTTGACAATTTTCCTTGAACCAGGAAGAAATGGAAGGGTGCCTTGTGTTTCCACACTACATGATACCATGATTGAGGAGGATCATTTTCAACATCAACATTACCCCTTGAGGGTAATCCTTCAAATCATTACAATATGCGATGACCAATATCAAGTAGGAGGTCATGAAAAAACTCTCTATCTTCATATAGTTGGAAATTTGATAAGATATCTCATTTGAGATGATCTAAACCCAATCAAATATGACTTCCTTTGAAAAGGAGAAATATAGCACATATAAGACATACATTAGAATATGGGATGTGGATTATGTTTTTGAAAGGAATGGTAATTCTCCTTACTTATACATTTTTGAATCTTATTAGGCTAGATGAGATAGGTGAGATTATTACCTTGGTTTACAGCTTATCAAAATCTTAATCAAACCTCAAGAAATATGGTTCTTGGATCTAATTTTGTTTTTATATATTTTATCTGAAATTCTACAATTTAACGAGAGAAAAAAAAGAACTTGAAAACAAAATAATTATAACAAGGAAGAACACTAAAATATGGACAAAATGATCAATTTGAAAAACAAATTTTAACAAATTTTGTAAGTGAGAAGAAATCAAAAAATCCTTTATTAACATCAACTATGAGTTACAACTAAAAGTATCTTTGCAAGTCCCTACAAGGACCTGGACTAGAGAAGTTCTTGGAAATCCAAGATGTAATTAGGATTCATACATGGACATTCGATGTCAAAAGAAAATATTGCAATGCAAATTCAAGCTGGATCACTTCAAGTTACATGTGCATCATTGTTTTGAACTCTGATAAACTAGCATTAATTAGCACTCAATGACTTCAAAACTTTAAATTAAAAACCAAAGAAACTTCAAGAAAAAATAAATGACCTTGGAGCATATCACCAATCAATGCCTCCTAGTCTTTTCTTTGCCACCTTGAGATCAACCTTGTTGTCAATGAGACAATTCAACTCTAAAGAAAACTCAAAATGGAATGAATAAAATAATATCTCACTTAGAACTTTGACATACCTTATTAGAAGTTTCACTTCTCTATTTTCTCATGTCCTTCTTTGTCTTGCTCTCCTTCTTTTATATATTCCTAAAGTAGTTAGGTAGTTCAACTAATTTTTTTTTTAATAATTAACTTGTTTTAAGAGAGGACAACTTTATCTATCATAAGGGTAAAGTGTGATTTTCTATTTAGATTAATAATAGATGGGGTCCCACTAGATCTGTGTTTCCTTATTTTTCATAATTTCCCTTGTAACTCCAAAATAACTTGGAAATATATATATCAACAACATAAAATAAACCAAGATAAGACATTCATCCAAATAATTCCATGTTAGCAAACACTTGTACCTGCAAAAAATAATATGATATTTAAAGTTTTTCAAAAATGAATATCATATGCCTCATGTCTATCCCAAAATAAAGTATTATATGTCTAGAATAAAACACTGTCATGATACAATGTAAAACAAGTGAGGGTATTTCTTCTTAAAATACTCTTCTTTTTCTTTGTTGCCTTCAGACACATCAAGTCTAAGATTTAACATGTCTTTGTAGTAAGCCTTTTTCTCTTCATACTTATTTATTTATGGATGCATGTCACTGAAGGAAACTTCTCTTTTACCACTTTATTCTTTTGATAATTGTTATTTTGAGTGTACAAAGGATGGTTGGGATGCCTCGGTGCTAGTGGAAGTAATAAGGTTTTTTTTTTATCCATATAAATTCATGAGAGGGAACTCTATGGTACTTGGGAGGAGAATGGGTTATGGAAGCAACTAATGTAACACATGGTTTTGCTTGAGGAGGTAGAGGGGGATTGACATGCCACTGTGCGATACCGAAGGAAGAATTCACTGGGTTTTTACCACAACCATCACTCACTGGTTGAAAAGGAGGCTCAAGAAATTCCATCATACTAGGGTGTGGCTTCAAAGGTGAACTAGGAGGAGTTGGGGGTTGATGTAAACTAGGTTGTCCAAGAAGGTTCAAGTAACCAGTTTGCACCAACTGTTTAAACTCGTTTGGATCCGTTAATCCCTAAATAGCAGCACATTACCCCTTAATTGGGGCATATTTGTTTTGTAAGCTCAATTTCTATTCTATTAAAAATACAGTGAAGTAAAATACATGCAAGAAAAACAAAGATTGCCCCTGAGAGTGGAAAAAGATGGGGTTTCCCTTAATGGGAAACCATGCATGGAATTCTTCCTTCCCTTAATGGGAAACTATGCATACCCCAAAAACCGAGTTTTAGAGATTCCTGTGTCTGCTGTCAGAAATCAGAAAAACTTGCAAAATAGCTAAAAACCTGAAAAAAACTAAGAAAAGGTACAAAGGATGGGACATCAAGAGTGAGGACCATCCATGGGAGTTTCTTCGATCACTGGAAAACCACAAAATTCACTGTCACTGTCGTTGGCTATGCAGGATTTGTCCAAGGGTGAGTCTTTGACCGGGAGGCCTGTTGTTTTGATGTTTGGAACCTTAAACGTGTTATGTGTACTTGGAGTAGACAATGCGCTTTTAGTACTCGAAACTGTTGTTGTCACTGGAGCCATTGTTATCGCTAAGTTGTGCATGCCTGAAGCTATCAACATGCCACCCAAGCCTAGAGGAGTCTCCTTAGCCCTGATGCTAGGAGCCTCTAGAGGCATCGAGGAGGTGGGAGGGGTTGTAGAGAGAGGAGAACGATAGGTGTGGGAGGTCGGAGCAGAGAGGGGAGGGGCAGGCTGAGGGGGAGTGGGGTGAGTGAGGTGAGTTGGGAGGGCTTGGGACAAAGACACCAGGGAGAATGAGAAGAGCGTGGGAGAGGATATTTTTGACCACCTAGTATTTGCGGCGATGCTTGGAGGTGCGACGAGCTGCCCAGTAGGAACCAAAGATATCTTCTTCCCAGTCGTCGAGAAATTTTCATAAGGAGCCTGGAACATAGCGGTCAAATCCATCATGGTTGGACAAGAAAGGGATGTGAGGAGCATAGGGGGTGCGCCTGTCACGATCACTATGTCCCTAGGTGGGGTTGGTGCATCGACGAGGCATGTGGGAGAAACTTGGAAAGGAGGGCACAAAGGAGAGTCGCCACCGAGCTCTGAGGACAGAGGGAAGTCGTCGAAAGAGCATTGAGATCACTTTTTCAATGGAGACGAGGTGAGAATATGGGGGAGTGAACACAGGTGACCAAGGGAAGAGCTCAAGGGAGGAGAGGGGTCACGTCCGACGCCATTATGGTTGTCAGGTTGTTGGAGCGTGGGAGTTGCATGAGAGTACAGAGAGTGCATGGGTGAGTGGTAGGGGCCATGGGCATAGTGAATGAGATTCAGCTCGGGGGGGAGGGTAGTTAAGGATCATGAGGGGGGGTGAGGTGGCACACGTCCAATCATCGCGACGCGTTATATGAGAGGGGGTGCGGGTTGTTGTTTGGTCACCTGCATCCAGGGCTTAATTGGGGCATATTACATTAGTATTTTTATTTTATTTATGTCAACTTGGGTCCATTAGTTGTAATTGTACCCCCTAGTCTCTTATATATACCAAGGAGACCTTTTCATTTGGAATTGTCTGATATTTGTGAATTCATATGATGTATAAGGAGGTTGACCCCTCAAAATGGCTTAATATATGAATTTATCTCTTTTTCAAGGCGTTGAGTACTTATTCTAAGGTTTTAATGCTATTTTGATAATTGGTTCTTAACATTTGGTATCATAGCTCAAGGTCTTGGGGTTTCGCTGTTGCATCTGATACACCTTGGCATTTTTGATATAATGTTTTTCCAGGGAATTTTAGAAGGAAAACCTCGGGGGATATTTAGTATATGTATCAAGGTACTTGTGGTTAAAATATCAACTTCGAGGGTTTTATAGTTTTGGATATATAGCCTGTGGAAGATCGGGTTCCTAAATCATCCTGAATTCAGTCATCTTAGAATTTTCGCTATAAAAAAAAATTTGTGATGATTCAAATCGTGAAACTTGAAGGATATTTATAGGAATTATAAAGGTATATATGGTTAAAATTTCAACTCCCGGGTCATCCTAATTTTGGACATACACCCTGTGTAAGATAGGGTACCTAACTAGTCATATTAACTAGTTCCAAATAGGACTTGTGGGTAAAATAGTGATATCTTCTTCAGTGACTATCCAAATTAAGTGAGACCAATTGAATTGGATAGTGGACAATCTATATTATTTTTGGTGCAGGTTTCAAAATAATATATCACATATTGTGCACTTGGCACGCTTTAAAATTACACTCTCTTGGAAATGCCAAAAATCAGAAAGGTGTGGGGAAGTTACCATAACTTCCACTTGGCATATCCAATTTTTATCAGAACTCTAGCATTGCAGAGAGGAATTATCAAAGAACTAAAGATTGAAATTTCAAACCCAACATGGTCTAAATTTGAAATATACAATAGAAGAAATTTCTTCTAGTAGAACCTCCAAATCAAGGTTTAAAAGTTGGTTTTTTTTTTAGTTTTTTTTTTTTTTTGGCATATATATTGACTAGAAGATCCAATTGGGATGATTCAAAAAGTAGAATAAAGTGGGATAAAAGGATTATCACATAAATTTGAGAGAAACTTAGGGATTTTTTTAGGTACAGATGTGTTCTGACGTCTCTAAATGTAGGAGATGTCGTTATTGGTCAGCGTTGCAACCCAAGGAAAATGTGGTTCTTCCATCTACCTAGAGTATATCAAAAGGCCACTTTTGAACAGTTGCACATTAGACAACACTAATACATATTTTAGCTCCCACATATCTGGCGTATATCGGGAGACTCCCCAGAATCTTGAGACTTACTGAGTAAACATTTTGGCTGTCTTGTTTCTATAGTACACCGAGAACAACACTCGAGGAGATCACTCTCTAATACCTGGGTAGTTGGATAGTATGGATAAGGTCATGGTCAAGCCTCCTTAGTTAGTGCCCTAGGATATTGGGCCAAGTACTATTGTTGGACCCTGCATGTATATTAGAGAGTTATAACTCCTGACACTCTCTTGTATGTGAGGACCTATTCCTAATCCAATCAAGAATTCCTACCTTGTAGTGATACTTGGAAAACATGCCACCAAAAAAGGGAACTTCTACACCAAATAAGCCTTCGGATAGTCCTACTTGGACTCTTGATGAAGGTGAAGAAATGCGCAGGGAAATAAATGATTTACAAAATAAGGTAGTAATAAAATATGAGCTACAAGGGATGATGGATTGAATTGAAACTAAGATGGAAGCGATAATGGATACTAAGATGGATGGTTTAAAAGGGGAGATCATGGAAGGATTGAAAAAGTTGTTAATAGAGAGGCCACCTGAAAATGACAATGTATCCCATGAAATTCCAGATGATGACACAAGGAAGATGAATAAAGACTGGAGAAACTCCAACTTTGGGTTGAAGACCAATCACTTTCCTAAGATCGATATGAGGAAGTTTGATGGAAAGGATCCAATCACATGGATACTGTAGATGGAGAAATTATTTGATCTACATGTTGTGCCACACACACAAAAGGTATGAATTGTGTCTTTATATTTAGAACCCAATTAGTTGTGTGGTATCGATGGCTTTGTTCTCGCAAATCATGTCACTTGGAAAATTTTCATGGAAGAAATGATAGAACACTATGAGGATACAAGGAGAAATACCTTCTTCAACCAATTGATAAATCTCAAGCAAAAGGGTTCAGTTGTGGAGCATATTGAAAACTTCCAAAGATTGAATATAAAGGTAATGGATATTCCAGATGAGCACCTGATTGATGTATTCATAAAAATATTAAAGGATAACATTCAACATGAGGTTCACCTTTGGGAACCCAAATCATTAGAGAATGCGTTCATGGTGGCGAGAAATGTTGAAAGTAAAAATATGGCTATGGCTACTAGAAGGACCACTCCTAACATCTATCGAGAGAATAATGTTCCTTCTTCTAAACCACCTTAACCTACAAGCTTGAAAACTCAACAATTTTAAGAAACAAAAGAAAAAGGTTTATGCTTTGATTGTGAAAACAAGTATAGTAAGGGACACAAGTATGGTGAGAAGAAATTATTCTACATAGATTGTGAAGAGGAAGAAGAACAAGAACCATCTCAAGATGAAAACATAGAAGAGATTTATTCTGAAGAGTTGACACCCACCATATCATGTAATGCATCGGCTCTAATTATCACTCCTCAAACCCTGAAGATCAAAGGAGATATCAAAAACAAAAAGGTAATATTCCTAATTGATACTGGTAGCACTCATAATTTCATTCACTATAAATTAGCCCAAATCTCTCAATTTCTTTATATATCCAGCGCCATAGTTTCAAGTAATGTTGCAAATGGAGGAACTATGAATTGCTCAAGAAAATTCCATAAGATAAATATTACTATGGGGGGAATATGTAATGAATTGTCTAATGATTTTTATACCCATGGGTGGTGTTGATTCCATACTAGGAGTCCAATGGTTACAATAATTGGGAACAATGGCTTTTAATTTTTAAGAACTTTTCATGAAATTTTCATTGGAAGGAAAGGAAATTGAGTTAAGGGGTATCACAGGGGAACCTAGTAAGGTGATAAGCCCTAATGGCATGGAAAAATTATTGAAAAGGGGGCATTAGGGTGTAATTGTACAACTATGCCCACTATATGTTCAAACATCGAAGCTATATATTCCCCTAGATCTCCAAGGGATTATTGACAATAATTACAAAGTATTTGAAGATATTCTCAAAGGTATTCCACCCACTCGCGATCATGATCATGCTATTAACCTAATTCCTGGGAGTGTTCCTACTAACATCAAGCCTTATAGATACCCTTATGCCCAGAAGAGTGAAATTGAGCGTATGGTTGAAGAAATGTTAGAGGCTGGCATTATTAGACCTATCCAAAGTTTTTACTCTGCACCAATGGTAATGGCACTCAAGAAAGAGGGCTCATGGTGTATGTGTCCAAATTATAGAGAGCTCAAAAAGATCACTATTAAAGATAAGTTTCCCATTCCCATCATTCATGAATTGTTAGATGAACTACATGGAGCAATCTACTTCACAAATTTGGATCTCCGTTCAGGGTATCATCAGATTAAAATGAAGGAAGAAAACATCCCAAAAACAACATTCAAAACTCATGAAGTCAATTATGAATTTTTTTTCACACCTTTTGGAATTACGAATGCACCTTCCACATTCCAAGGGTTAATGAATTCCATTTTCAATCCCTTCCTTTGAAAATTTGTGTTAGTATTTTTTGATGATATATTAATCTATAGCAAGTCTTGGGAGGAGCATGTTCGACATGTTGACAGGGTGCTACAACTACTAAAGGAGAAACAACTATATGCAAAACCATCCAAATGTTTTTCTAGGGTGAAGGAGGTAGAGTATCTGGGTCATATTATATCTCATGAAGGTTTCAAGGTAGACCCTAACAATATTAAGGCCATGATGGACTGGCCAATTCCAAAAACATTGAAGAATCTTATAGGATTTTTTTGTTTCACAGGTTACTACCGCAAGTTTGTTCAGAACTATGGAAGAATAACAACACCTTTAATGATATTAACTAAGAGGGATGCATTTTCATGGACTCCAGAGGCAACTCAAGCTTTTGAACAACTTAAAGAGGCGATGTGCAAATCTCCTACCTTGACCACACCATACTTCACAAAAACCTTTATTGTGGAATGTGATGCCTCGGGAAATGGCATTGGTGTTGTTCTAATGTAAGAAGGAAGGCCCCTTTCTTATAAAACTCGACCACTCAAGGGAAAGGAATTAATCAAACCCATTTATGATAAGGAAATGATGGAAATACTACATGCATTGAAGAAATGGCACCCTTACCTAATAGGTAGGAAATTCAAGGTCAAAACAGATCATGATAATCTTAAATACTTCTTGGAACGAAGACTATCTTCAGAAGAACAACAAAAATGGGTGACCAAGATGTTGGGTTAGAATTTTGAAATCATCTACAAAAAAGGGAAGCAAAATGTTGTGACAGATGCTCTCTCAATAAAGGATGAAGATGTTGAGGCCTTTCTCTATGTTATCTCTATCATCCAACCTGATTTGATAACAGAAGCAAGGGATGAATGGAAGAATGACGAAAACGTGTGGACTCTCATTCAAAGTTAACAGCAAGATTCCAGTGCATCATATACATTTACATGTAAAAATAATTCACTATGGTACAAAGATCGCTTATATTTATGTAACAACTCCCAACTCAAATACAAGGTACTTTTGGAATTACACACCTCTCCGGTAGGACGACACTTGGGATTTTTGAAAACCTATCATAGGGTCAAGAGGGAATTTTTTTGGGATGGCCTTAAAACTAATGTTCAAAGGTTTGTGGCATAATGTTTGGTTTTCCAACAAAACAAGGTGGAAACAATTAACACCCCAGGTATTTTACAACCATTAGCTATCCCAAGTCAACGCTGGGAGGAGGTTTCCATGGATTTCATTACAGGGTTACCAAATTCTGAAGGAAAGAGTGTCATCATGGTGATTTTTAATAGAAGTACACACACTTTTGTGCACTCTCTCATACTTTCAAAGCCAGTACAGTTTCCACCGCATTCATGGAGACAATTCAAAAGCTACATGGAAGCCCAAAGATTATTGTAAGTGACAGAGATCCCATCTTCACTGGACATTTTTGGACATAAATATTTTATTGTTTGTGTACTCAATTGGCTCATAGCTCATCTTATCATCTTCAATCTGATGGAAAAAATGACATAGAGAACAAATGTCTGGAAGGCTACCTTCGTTGCTTTGTATCTGATAAACAAACACAATGGTTCAAGTGCTTACCCTTGGCAGAATGATGGCATAACACTTCCTTTCATACTGCAACAAAAATGGCACCATTTATAGCGCTCTATGGATATCACCCATCGTCAATCACTTCTTATCTAAAAGAAAAATCTAAGGTTGAAGTAGTGGAAAATCACATCGATCATGAACAACAAGTTATCCAACTCTTAAAGGACAACCTGTCCATGGCACATAATCACAGGAAACAACAAACAGATCAACATCGTAGTGAAAGAAGTTTTGAAGTAGGGGATTGGATATTTTTAATACTAAAACCATACAAAGAGATGTCCCTCAATCAAGCTAAGAAAGATAATAAATTTTCACCGAAGTACTATGGCCCTTATAAGGTGTTGCAAAATATTGGTACTATAGCATATAACAAATTGGAGCTTCCTTCATCTTCGCAAGTACAACCATTTTTCCATGTTTCGTTCTTAAAGAAGGTTATAAGTGACAAGATCTTAGTTCAAACTATATTGCCAGAACTTGACGAGGAATGGAAAATCATATTGGAGCCTGAAGCTATCACAAGAATTCGCCAGTTGAGGAATAGATTCATTTTAGAGTATCTCATTAAGTGGAAGAAACTACCTACTGAAGATTCCACTTGGGAAGATGAGTATTTTATATAGAAGCATCCAAAAATACTCAAGAATTGTGAACAACAATTGTCTGAAGAGGAGAGGCATGTTAAGACCTAAATAGTGGCACATTACCCCTTAATTGGGGCATATTACATTATTATTGTTATTTTATTTATGTCGTCTTGGGTCCATTAGTTGTAATTGTACCTCCTAGTCTCCTATATATACCAAGGAGACATTTTCATTTCGAATCATCTAGTATTTGTGAATTCATATGATGTATAAGGAGGTTTCCCCATTGAAGCGGCTTAATATATGAATTTCTCTCTTTGTCAAGGCATTGAGTACTTATTTTGAGGTTTTTATGCTATTTTGATATTTGGTTCTTAACATGATCTACATCAAAATGGATAGAAAATATCATCCTCTTATGTCTCCCTTGCTGCCAAAATACATTTGGAATAATGCCTCTTCTTCCTCTGTTACCTCCTCTATTACTCTCTCTATTACTTCCTGTACTAAAGAATCTCATCTAATTACCATTATCATTTCAATTAGTCCAAAATCTTTAAAGTATAATACAAGACACAACATAATAAACATTCATTACAAAAATTGTTAAATATGATTTGATTATGGTTGTGAATATAGCATGGTAACTCACACATAAAAAGGAGAAAAGAACAAGAATCATGTATAAAAGGGAAGCAAACCCAAAACTTATTCAACGTTAATCTTTTCACTTCCATTTTCCATAATCTGAACTTTAAATCCCCTTGAATATTTCTTAACAAACTTTTATGTATATGAATAGTCTAAAGTCTCTTTTAAACATACGAACATGGATAATCATGAAAATGAAAGTATATATGGTCGATACATATGAGAAAAGGAGTATATTCTGCGAAAAAATGATATATAATGAAAGTAATGAGCGAAATTTCATGTTTAAAATTTAAACTCAATCAACCTTCCTCTACATGTTATAATGAAAAAATGACAACAATGAGCATACAAAGAAGATAAAAATACCATAACATCCACTGCAAGTTGTTAACCCATAAATATTTCTCACAGTAATAGTTTTTTACAACTTCTCCATTCCTTTTACTTCACCAAATAATTATTTTGGGGGGACGACAAGGAAAGAGAAACATCTAAACTTGCTACCAGCTAACCAAATCCATAAACAATCATTTATCAACAAATTCTTTGTAAGGAAATTCCTAAGGATCTGTGTGAGTATTAACCTTGTCTTAGGTTGATTTATACCAATCATTTAAGATTTGAAACCATTGTAATAATGAACAACAAGGATGGTCGAGCCGAATTCAATATCGGTAGATTCCCAACACTTCACCAATAAAATGAAATGCAAATTGTGATAACCCTAGCAACTTTCAAGGAGAGTGGATGTGTGTCTAGTGGCATAAATTCCCTAGTAACTTCATATTAATGCATGGCACACACGAACCCTCTCACCAACTATGCACCATCAATTTCCAAACAATACCATATGAAATCAAATACCCAGTTCATTGCATTAAAAACTCATACGATATGCACGTTGGGTCACAACCATAAAGCTTTAACCTTTCGCAAAATGTTAGATTTTTTCCGTGAACTATAGACTTTGTATTATGCATATCATTAGCTTGTAAAAAGTATTGTGAACAATAGACTTTGCATACTATATGCATGTGAAACATGAACCATTTGTTGGATATGTTTTATATTCTTTGCATGACTGGAACTAGTGTCTACGTTGCACCAGGTGCGCAGGGGGCAGAGCCCCCGAATTTTATTTTTTCTCAGTTTTCATGTCCATTTTTGGGCGGTCCTCGATTCTCATGCCTATTTATGGGCGACTTTCCGGCACATGGCTTTTCGTCGATGGATTTCTATTTTCAGTTAAGGAATTAGGGTTGTTGACTAATCCAGTTCATTGGATTGGGGTTTTGGATGTTACTGGCTCGAATATGTATATTGTATTGTAAAAAATGTATGATGTGAATGCATATAGAATATGTTGGTTTTCCCGGTTTGGTTTTCCAAGGAGAAAATATCTGTGTAATGTTTGTATTTTCCATTGTATCTTTATTATTCTATTATTGAAAATCTGTTTGCTGTAAAACATTGTACAAGGTTAAAATCTACACCATTTCCATGCCCCCATATATTTGTTTTCTTTTGTAACCTATCCAATGTTACTTTCACCCCAAGTTTGATGCCTTTTAAAATCGGAACATAGCACATTTGAAGTATAAGATGCATATGCCAGCTATA
>JZKD02S1861015.1:103449-116531 GCA_000966675.3 Picea glauca | reverse complement strand
TGTATGATTGTTCATTTGTTCATTGCTTATTTACTCTGCATTTATTGGATGATAATGCTTCATTGATATAACACTTGGATTATATGGTTAAAAGGGATTAAATTGCTCTATTACTAATTCACCCCCCCCTCAGTAATCCAACAGATCACCCTTGGCTTCTCTCTAACAGAATTGGTCCCTTCTTTCAAAGGTATGATATGATGAATGATGCTCTTATCATACTCCTCAATATCATCATATGTCCATGAAAAAATATATTGAAAATAGTTGAAAATCTTGATATATTGTTGAGTCTCATCACTAGTACATGTGTTTCTCAAGTTCAGACACTTTGGATTTTCTTAAGTTACAATATTCACTTTTTGAGTATCTTGGATTTTCTAAGTGACAGTTCTTCACCTAGTTTATTCTTCCATATTTGATCATCTTTGGTAAAAAGAGATTATATAAGAAACAAAAATCTGACATGAAAATCACTTTTGTGGTCCAAGTCTTATGGTTTATGATTTATTGAAAACTCATCTCCTTTATTACTTTGCTCCATTATTTTTGTTAATACAAGGAATTTAATAACGTGTTCTTCATTTTCAAATAACAATGGATGACTCAAACCCCTATCCATCTCTATCATTCATTGACTAGGCATTTGATAACAATGTAGCACTGAACATGAAGCAATGACACATGTCCTCTAAGGAAGACACCTTGCACGTTATTGTTCTTGTTATCACACAAGTTGTAGGTTGGGAAAATCCCGACCCAACCACAAAATGGAGACAACTAAGAGAACACCTACCCACTGTCACCTTAGGCAGGTGTTCTCATCACTTTAGAGATGAAGTAATCACCTCAAGGGGGGAATCTTGGTGACCCTAGGGGGGAAATGAGACAAAAATTGGTATGATGGAAGTGTATTCCATATATGTCAAGATACTAAGTGTGGAAAATTCTTGGGATAGAGTCTAGATGGTATCCAATGGTTTCCAAGAGGTATGAATACCTGCAAAGGGTGATTGTACCTACCCAAGACACAAGAAAATCCCAGTATGCACATAATATGTTAGGTGGAAAAGAAAGTTAAGCTTGTTCTCCCTAATTGGAGCAATAAAAAATAATATATATCATCAATAAAATGATAGTAAGAGCTACAAATAAAGATGCTAAAAGTCTAGTTGAATAAGCAAGACACAAGCTAGAAAATACTAGTTCAACTCAAGAATGAAAGAACAAGACTCTAGCATGAAATAAAGCTGAAAGAAAAAGTGTTGCAGAGATGTAATTTTCAGCCATATTGATCTAGGAATTAATTGGTGGCCACCCAAATTTTCCATTGTCTCAAAACATGGGTTTCTACCTTGGTAATTTTTCTATGATTTTTCGGGTCTTGGACTTCTGAGGTCATTTTGAGGCTCTAAATGACATTTTTTTGGGCACGACAACGCCCATGGAATTCTAAAATGCATGGTATAGGCTGAATGGAATATATACTCCTTGATTATACCTTTCCGAGTAGGTATAGAACGTCCCAAACAAAGATCGTATGAAAAAGTTATGCCCTTGGGAAGTTAACATACCAACTACCCCCATAAGGGCCCACAAACCTTTTGACATTTCATCTTTCGGGGTTAGGGTTTTCAAAAATTTTTATGTTAAAAATGACTCCAGAAACTCATTTTAAACATCATCATCTTCTTGCAAATGAGCGTAGACATCACATCTCTTCTCAAAGATAAGTTGCCACCATTCTAGCGAGTCATTCACTCTGTAATTTTACAGTTTCTGTACATTCTCTCATTAATAAAAATTGTGCATTACTATATCTATGTGTTTATTGCAATATCTATGTTATATCTCTACCTTCATTTCATTCTAAAAATAATCTGGATCAATGGTATCAAAGCAAGCTACTCCTTTTTGTTTCTTAGTGCATGTCCTTGACGAGGTCATGGTATAGAGAGTTGGGTTTTGAGCTAGTTTCCCTTGAGGATAACCACTCTCTCCATCCCAAGCGGCCTCTCATGGTGGAAGAGAAGAGAGACGGGGGAGCAAAATAACCCATCAAGTTGTTGCTTGCGGAAGCCCTCGCGCAACAAAGGAACTAGATGTTGGAGAATGTTTCCCAAATCCTTCAACGATTGCCAACAATAATAGGCGCGTCTTCGTCAAGCAGTCGCTTTGGAGACGCTACTCCATTCAAGGTACAAGTTAATTTTAATATTCTTGTATTTGAAGATTAGATCGATGTGGATGATTTGGGAAAATGGTTAAATTTTCTAGAAGGTTATTTCTCAGTTCACAATTTTTCCAACAGAGAAAATATCACCTTTGTGGTCCTTAAGGCTCTCCCCCATGTCAAACATTGGTGGGAAACTTACTGGGAGAAAAATTCCACAGAGGAGTCTGGAATATTAGGGGCCAAACCCACTTGAGATTTTTTTATGGATGCGATCAAGGAGCAATATTACCCTTTGGGAAACTATGATGACCATAACATGAGATGGACCACGCTGCATCAAAAGTGGGACCAATCAGTGCCAAAGTTCACAAATACCTTCCATACCTTGTGCACCAAGCTAGGTATCAAGAACTCTGAGTGACATTTTGTTTTGAAATACTGCAGGGCTCTACATAGGTACATCCAAACCAAAATGGATTTTCTAGAAATCTCATCATTGGGAGTCGCTTATAGATATGTTGTCAAAATCGAGCAGAAAGTTAAGCAGCATAACAAGTAAGAATTTGGGTCTGCAAATCCGCAACAACCAAAGTATGTTAAAGGGAGCCCTAACTCGCAGAAAATTCAACCTCAAGACAACCAATCCAAGCCACAATAAAATAAGGGTAACAAGAAGACGAAGAAGGACATTGGGAAGTGGTGTGACTTCCACAAAATCCCTTGGCACAACACCAATGAATGTCGCTCAAAATAGTCAATGGTGGTCGAGCTTAAAGAAATAGATTCGAGCCCCAAATTAGACTTCGATTCAAACAATAATAAAAAAAGACAAATAATCAATGCAGAACCCACTGCTACTGTCATGTCCACAACAATCCAACCAGAAGAACCAAAGGATATTGAGGAGGGGGAGCGTATTTTCCATTCATAAATGTGGGTGAAGGGGACCCCCCTACATTTTATTTTTGATAACGGAAGCCAAAATAACCTCATCTCAATAGAGGTCATCAGGCAGTTGGATTTTCCCATAACACCACACCCACAACCATACAACATCGGATGGCTCCGTCGAGGATGAGATCTTCGTGTCAGCCAGCAATGTCGCATGTCATACAACATCAAGCCCTTCAAGGATGAGGCATTATGTGATGTTTCCCCACTGGAAGTATGTGATGTTCTATTAGGCCAACCATACATGTGGAGGCGTCATATTTTTTATGAGTCTAGACCCTATAACTCCATTGTTACTATGGGGGGTCATCCTATAGGATACCATAGGTAGTTCCGACTACCGTATCGACAAAATAGAGTTTAACCTCTTCACAATAGGTTAGAAGAGAATGAAACTACAACCATTATAGCCTCAACCCAAGACCCTCTATCCAACATAAGCAAATCGACAAGATTTTAGAAGAGCACTAAGATATTCCTACTGCACCTACGGGGGTGGCTCCACACTGCCTAGTCAAACCAAGTTATGATAAATCCATTCACATTCTTCATGTTGCATCTTCACCAATAGAGTCCTCCCACACTCAGGAAGATCATGAAGATATATTGGTTAAACAAATCCAACCCCTGCACCAACAGGTTCATAAAAACCCTCAACAAGCTAAGCAGGGCAACTTCTTCAGCAAGGCAAGCAACTCACCAACGTTCATATTCAACAAAAGCTTCCCCGTGGACTTGACACAATGGATACCATTTCTTCCTAAGGGGGGAGGATTGAACCGAGCGTAAATCGGTGGCCACCCTCCTATTCCACTGGATCAAAACATGGGTTTCCACCTTGGTAGTTGTTCTATGGGTTTTCAGGTCCTGAACTTCCGAGGCCATTTGGAGGCCTTAAACGACGTTTTTTGGGCACAAAAGTGCCCAAATGAATTACTAAAACATGGTCTAGGTTGAAAACAACATGTATTCCTCGACTAGACCTTTCCAAAGAGGTAGAACGCCCCAAACAAATATCATATGCAAAAGTTACACCCTTGGGAAGTTGACGTACCAACTACCCCCATCGGGCCCTGCAAACCTTTTGGCGTTTCATCTTCCAAGGTTATGGTTTTGGATTTTGTTTATGTTAAAAATGCCTCTAGATCCTCATTGTAAACATCATCATCTTCTTGTGAATGAGCGTATCCATCACACCTCTTCTGAGAGATAAGTTGTCACCATTCTAGCAAGTCATTCACTCTGTAATTTTACAGTTTCTATACATTCTCTCATTAATAAAAATTGTGTGTTATTGTATTTTTGTGTTTATAGAAATATATTTGTTATATCTTTGTCTTCATCTCATTCTAAAAATAATATGGATCACTTATGTATGTATCATTCAATTTATTATATCCAAGAGATCAACCATCAAAACTTGCCAACAATCCACCCAAAAAGTGCACTAGTCTTAGTAGATTATAGGGGGGAACTTTTAACAACTTTAGATGGTTGAGTAGTGAGTTATTAATGAAAATGTGTTAGGTTTTCTATATCCCTAATGGTTGTAGATAAATATTTATAAAAACATCAAGAAGTACTCAGTAAATTGAGATTCCCTAGTGGCTCAACCAAGCATATAAAGCAGAACCACACACCACACACATTTCATCTTTCGGGGTTAGGGTTTTCGATTTTCTTTATGTTAAAAATGACTCTAGAACCTCATTTTAAACATCATCTTCTTCTTTCAAATGAGAGTAGCCATCACATCTCTTCTTAAAGACAATCTGACACCATTCTAGCGAGTCATTCACTCTGTAATTTTATAGTTTCTGTACATTCTCTCATTAATTAAAATTGTGCATTACTATATCTATGTGTTTATTGCAATATCTATGTTATATCTCTACCTTCATTTCATTCTAAAAATAATATGGATCAATGGTATCAGAGCAATCTATTCCTTTTTGTTTCTTAGTGCATGTCCCCAACGAGGTCATGGTATAGAGAGTTGGGTTTCGAGCTAGTTTCCCTTGAGGATAACCGCTCTCGCCAGCCCAAGCGGTCTCTCATGGCGGAAGAGAAGAGAGACAGGGGAGCAAAATATCCCATCAAGTTGTTGCTTGCGGAAGCCCTCGTGCAACAAAGGAACTAGATGTTGGAGATTTTTTCCCAAATCCTTCAGCGATTGCCAACAATAATAGGCACGTCTTCGTCAAGCAGTCGCTTTGGAGAGGCTACTCCATTCAAGGTACAAGTTAATTTTAATATTCCCGTATTTGAAGGTTAGATCAATGTGGATGATTTGGGAAAATGGTTAAATTTTCTAGAAGGTTATTTCTCAGTTCACAATTTTTCCGACAGAGAAAATATCACCTTTGTGATCCTTAAGGCTCTCCCCCATGTCAAACATTGGTGGGAAACTTACTGGGAGAAAAATTCCACAGAGGAGTTTGGAATATTTGGGGCCAATCCCACTTAGGGTTTTTTTTATGGTTGTGATCAAGGAGCAATATTACCCTTTGGGAAACTGTGATGACCAGTACATGAGATGGACCACGCTGCATCAAAAGTGGGACCAAACAGTGATAGAGTTCACAAATACCTCCCATACCTTGTGCACCAAGCTAGGTATCAAGGACTCTGAGTGACATTTTGTTTTGAAATACTGCAGGGCTCTACATAGGTACATCCAAACCGAAATGGATTTTTTGGAAATCTCATCACTGGGAGCCGCTTATAGATATGTTGTCAAAATCGAGCAGAAAGTTAAGCAGCATAACAAGCGGGAATTTGGGTTTGCAAATCCACAACAACCAAAGTATGGTAAAGGGAGCCCTAACTCACAGAAAATTAAACCTCAAGACAACCAGTCCAAGCCACAATAAAATAAGTGTAAAAAGAAGACGAAGACGGACATTGGGAAGTGGTGTGACTTCCACAAAATCCCTTGGCACAACACCAATGAATGTCGCTCGAAATATTCATTGGGGGTCGAGCTTAAAGAAACAGAGTTGAGCCCAGAATCAGACTTTGATTCAAACAATAATAAAAAAAGACAAATAATCGATGCAGGACCCATTACTATTGTCGTGTCCACAACAATCCGACCAGAAGAACCAGACGATCTTGAGGAGGGGGAGCATATTTTCCATTCATAAATGTGGGTGAAGGGGACCCCACTGCATTTAATTGTTGATAATGGAAGACAGAAGAACCTCATCTCAACAAAGGTCATTAGGCAGTTGGATTTTCTGATAACACCACACCCACAACCATACAACATCAGATGGCTCTGCCAGGGATGAGATCTTCATGTCAGTCAATAGTGTCACATGTCATACAACATCAAGCCCTTCAAGGATGAGGTATTATGTGATGTTTCCCCAATGGAAGTATGTGATGTTCTATTAGGCCAACCATACATGTGGATGCGTCATATAGTTTATGAGTCTAGACCTTGTAACTTCATTGTTACTATGGGGGGTCATCTCTACAGGATACCAGAGGTAGTTCCGACTACTATACCGACAAAATAGTGTCGCAAAGTAATCTCTTGTACCATAAATTTTAGCCTCTTCACAATAGGTCAGAAGAGAATGACACTACAACCACTATAGACTCAACCCAAGACCCTTCTCTACAACATAAGCAAATCAACAAGATTTTAGAAGAGCACCAAGATATTCCTATTGCACCTATGGGGGTGGCTCCACACTGCCTAGTCAAACCAAGTTATGATAAATCCATTCACGTTCTTCATGTTGCATATTCACCAATAGATTCCTCCCACACTTAGGAAGATCATTCAATTATATTGGTTAAACAAATCCAACCCCTCCAACAACAGATTCATAACAACCTTCAACAAGCTAAACAGGGCAACTTCTTTAGCAAGGCAAGCAACTCACCAAGGTTCATATTCAACAAAAGCTTCCCCGGGGGACTTGACGCAATGGATACCATTGCTTCCTAAGGGGGGAGGATTGATCCAGGAGGAGATCGGTGGCCACCCACCTATTCCACTGGCTCAAAACATGGGTTTCCACCTTGGTATTTTTTCTATGGGTTTTCAAGTCCTGAACTTCCGAGGTTGTTTAGAGGACTTAAACGATGTTTTTTGGGCACAAAAGTGCCCAAATGAACTACTAAAATATGGTCTAGGTCGAAAAAAACATGTATTCCTTGACTAGATATTTCCAAACAGGTATAGAACACCCCAAACAGAGATCATATGCAAAAGTTACGCCCTTGGGAAGTTGATGTACCAACTACCCCCATCGGGGCCTGCAAACCTTTTGTCGTTTCATCTTCCAAGGTTAGGGTTTTGGATTTTGTTTATGTTAAAAATACCTCTAGACCCTCATTGTAAACATCATCATCTTCTTGTGAATGAGTGTATCCATCACACCTCTTCTGAGAGATAAGTTGCCACCATTCTAGAAAGTCATTCACTCTGTAATTTTACAGTTTCTGTACATTCTCTCATTAATAAAAATTGTGTGTTATTGTATTTTTGTGTTTATAGAAACATATTTTTTATATATTTGTCTTCATCTCATTCTAAAAATAATATGGATCACTTATGGATGTATCATTCAAGTTATTATATCCAAGATATCAACCATCAAAACTTGCCAACAATCTACCCAAAAAGTGCACTAGTCTTAGTAGATTATAGAAGGGGACTTTTAACAACTTTAGATGGTTGAGTAGTGAGCTATTAATGAAAATGTGTTAGGGTTTCTGTAGCCCTAATGGTTGTAGATAAATATTTATAAAAACATCAATAAGTACTCAGTAAATTGAGATTCCCTAGTGGCTCAACCAAGCATATAAAGCATAGAATTGATTCCAATTTAGATAATCTCAAAAGAATGATCTTTCATGTTTACCCAGGCAAGTTATTTATATCTCCAATGAAAAATTCAGATTAGTGTCGTTAACATTTGGATGATTTGAGTCTTTAAAGACGATTTGGATCAACAAGGTCCCTAGGGGTGTAAATCCCCTTACTTCCTAGGGTATGTCAATCAAACTAGGGTAAAATCTAAGAGGGTATACACACTCGTATTCCTCCTAGCAACCCTTCAAAAATGACTTGTAAACTTACAAAATTAGACAAATATTAATGGAGGGTGTATCCAGCATACTCCTCCTAGGCTTTCAACCAACAATAACCATGAAAGAGCAATAAATACCTAACAAATGCAGTTTTTTCCTTACCAATTCCAAGAAAGAGAGAGATCAATCCCTAGTTCACCAAGAAAATTACCATCCAATAGCAAGAAAGAAAGTCTCCAAGAGGTGTGCATGACCTTAGATCATCCATTCATCAAGAGATAACACCAAAAACCATTTTCAAGAGAGATAAACACCAAGAATCCTCAATTATAGGGAAAATTTCAGCCAAGTACTTCCCACAATGGGAGAGTTATGATATCAAATGAGATTCAAATGATCTCTATTTATACAAAATCTCTTAAACATAGTTTGTCCACATAAATTACGATACACACAAAATAATGGGACAACAACCCTTATTTTTCCCCTTACACAAGTAATTCATCTTTAAGTCAAATTTAAATCTTACAAAATGCATAATAGAAAACTTAAGATGGTGTCACCCTTCTAAGGGTGACGTTTTGACCCTTTAAACAAGATGTTGGAGTGGAAGTTTGAGGTTTTGGGGGATCATAAACCCTCCCTGTCATTTTCTATAGCCTCCTCAAGTCTCCTCCCACCAAATTCCAAGTGTCAAGTAGCAACTACATCACCACCAAACCCTAGCCCCTCTATGACGTCAAGCCTCAAGGAAGTGACGTTTTTCCTCCAAGGAAAAAGTTTGGGTGGTAGGGGATATGTTAGGTCCTCCATGATGCCATGTAATCCTCCAAAGGTATGTCTCCATGATCTGACATGTGGGACCTTGGCATCCAACCTGTGGGCTTGAAGCCCCATTGAAGCCTAAGCTAGGCTTGTTCCTCCAAAATTGTCCACCAACTAGGTCCTGCAAAGACAAATGGATACACCCTCAAAGGATATCAAGTCAAAGCATCATGATGAGTAGGTCAAATCAATAAAATATCCATTCAATAAAGTACATACAAACCACCTCATCAAATTAAACTAATGCTCAAAGACCCTATGCAGATTACCAAGTTTAGGTATGGGAGGGTTGACAAAATAACCTATTGGGTGAATCTTTCCTCAAGTTTAGGGGTGTTTCTGGAGGGGGAATCCTTCAAATTCACATGGATGATGTGAAATGGATGAGGGGAATAATTTTGGGCATGGGTTTCATGACATACAAGGGTTTGTAGTTTTTCACTTATGGGTTCCTTTGTAGAGGGTGTGTTGCACCTTCGTTTTCAATGCATCCTTTTTCCAAACCCATTTAATGCCATTAATTAATTAGAGGTCCAAAACCTTGGGTACTCCCTGTTAGTGAATCGATTATCTTGGAGGGAAGTACCACAAGTCCACTTGAAGCTGGAGGTACACATATTTCCATATGCAAGGAAAGAAAGGGACACCACATGAGTGTACACACCTCAACAAGTGGAGACATTTATATAATGTTATTTTCTTTTGCAGGTCTTTGATTTTTCTTTAGGAGAAGTGTTTCATTGCTCTCAATACCTCTTTGGGCGAGCATACAGAAGTTTCATAAGTAGGATTTTATCTTTTTCCATCCATCTCCCCTCTGGGCATTCAACCCCTTCTTCCCATGAAATGAGGGACAACCCCTTCTTGGGTTAGTACACCCAAAAATCCCAAAAGGTGAGGCGATGAGGGGAAAAAGTGTGGAAAGTGACAAGTATGGTCGGGAGTGGCATGATGACTCATCAAAAGAACCTCCCAATAGCAGAGCCCTATCCCTAAGGGTGACCCACTTATTAGGGCGCAACGTCAACCACCAAAGTGAAACTGGAATAAGAGCACAATGTACAAGAAAACGTCACATAATGAAAAGCAATAATAAATGCAACAAACTCAAATGTCTCAAATATTAAAATGATACTCACCATAACACATGAATTTTACCTCATGGAGCAAGAGCCAATGTCTTCCGGAGGCCAACTAATGTGGTGGATACCATCATGACAAACCTAGAGCTATGGTGGTGAGGTTGGTCTATGTATGTGCAAGTGGACAATATTGGTCAAGTTGTCTCTCAATATTCCATGTCTGCAACCTAAGGGCCTCAAGACATCATCTCCTTAGTTATCCCACAAAATGGGGATAACATTTGGCTCCTACTTGGGGACATGTGTTTTTCGTAGAGTGCATGAGAACCGCAACATCTCCTGGTAGACATGTGCCTACACTGAAACAAAACAATGTAAAATCTAGGGTGGTTCTATCACCCTTCGTCAATATATATCAAAATAAAAAAATAAAAATTAATCTAAAAAAGAAAGTTTTAGCATTTTTTCAAAAATTTCTAAACTAAGCATGAAATCAATATGCGAGTAGAGAAAAATGAAATATGAAATGCATCTAAACTAACATGAGAAATCAATATGAAAATGCAAGGAAAACAAGATGACCTACCTACTTATCTAGGGCCTGGGCCCTGAAGAAGTTAAGTGACCTGAACATACGGCCAGAGAAAAGATCCATCCAATGGTAATGGCATCTTTCTCCCATCCAAAGCTATCAAATAATACTTTTCTTTATTGGACTTCTTCTTGATGATGTAAGGGCCAAGCCATGAGATATCATCCTTCTAGTCATATATGGGCTTTCCCTTCTTCTTGTCCCACATGAATGCAAGACTTCCTTCACTATAGTTGATGTAAGGTATGTTCTCAATGTATGGATAGGAAAGAGGCCCTGCGTTGACTGCATTTTTTATGGCTTATTCTCGTTCTTTATATTCTTTCTTCAGTATTTGGATAGATCCTGGATATTTCCCTTGTAACCTTGAAAGTTTCTCTTTGTATTCATCTGTCCTTGGGAGAAGCATGCCTATGTATTCTTCATGCATGAAAGGTAAGTCTCATGGATCATACTCAATGGTGTCAGGAACCTCATCAAACTCATATTTTCTTGTATAATCAGGGACATTGGGATCCGTCACATGCTTGTCATCTCACTCTCTACTATATAATACCTCAAAGGTGACATCTCTCATGGGTATGTATGTATGGGTGAGATCCATGCTGAGAAAACCCCCAAGAGTGGAAAACCAACTCCTTGATAAGAGAATCCCCCAAGCATTTGGGACATCAATCACTATTATATTCATAAGGAGGCTAATATGTGGAAAATCAATCAAAAAGACCTCAACGTTCTCACATAACCCATAAACCTTGAACCTTTTAGAATCAATGTCGCATACGTTTACATAGGGTTGTCATCTTCAAACAAAATTGTTATGTTACCTTCAATGACATTACATTTGTTGAGGCTCCTAAATCTAGCATACAGTTGTTCACTTGGATTTCATTCATGCCCAATGAAAGATATAAAGGAGGACTATCTTCCTTTTGTCGATCGAGATACACGGTGCTCAAAATAATCGGAGGATCTTCCTTCTCAGTTGACACCTATAATAATTTCAAGACTTCCCTCCTTACATAAAGGATTTTTCACATCTTTATCACAGGGATCATCATATCAACTATCCAAACATGGTTGCAATGTCTATGTTCAACTGAATCTCATTCATTGGAGCTGGCCTTGGAAGTAGCTCATGTACTGGATGTGGAAGTGGTGGGACCACCTTCTATGTAGATGGAGGAGGAGCGGTAGGTTGTGATGGAGGGGATGAAGATTTATTTCTTCTAGTGTATGTAAAATATTCCCTCTTCCTTAGCTCCTTCCTCTAATTGTCTGTCAACTGATTTAAGTCTCAAAGTCTCCCCTCTCTTTCCCACTGTCTTTTGGCTTCATCAATATGTTCCTATGTGACTTATTCTTCTTGGAAATTACAGATCATATCCATGAAGTTCCTAATATGGGAAGAGTCTTCATTTCGTTAGGGACATTCATCTTCTTTGTGAGGTTCCTGGCATGGAGAAAAATATGGTGTTTGTTATGTGTCAACCATTCCAATCGATTTCAAAGTATCAAGAGCCTTTTCCTCTTGTTGGGGCCTTGGTTTCCAACGTGTGACATCTCTTTTTTGTTTGGTAAACTAAGGTATGGGGGAAGAGTGATTTCTCTCTAGCATAGTTAATCGGCCCATGATTTGATTTTGTACTTGGACAAATTGAGTACTCATCTAATCTATCTTTTGAGTTGTTATAACCCTATATTTCATAGTATCACTTGTTGATTTAAATTTCTTCCTCCAGTCATTTTCATTGTAAATAATATTTCATTCTACAAATAATTTACAAAAAGAAAAAGAAAAAAATAGAAAAAATGAAAAGAGGGTATAAAAGAAAAGAATAGAAAAAAAAGAGAAAATATAAAACCCCATCTAAAATAAATTTAGTTTGAATCATACTGTATAAGCATGATCAAACTCTTTAAATTTGTGTTGATAGGCTAGAGAATAAGTTTGGTCAAACTGTTTAATCTTGGTCAAATTAGTTAGGTTAGGGTAATAATTAATCCAAAAGTCTAAGCTAGATTAATATGTTAGATTCCTAGGTTAGTGATTTTGGTTTCAAGAAAAATTTAAAGGGAATGTCAAAATACCCCTTGTTTGATTAAATTTGATTATTGTAGCTTAGGAAAATAAAGCTATGGTGTAAAGTGGAAAAAGTAAGTTTAGCGCTACCTAGCACATTATTTCATCCTAAGTTTTCTAACGGACAATATATTTTTTCTTCTAGTGTTTAACTCTTACACGGATCTACATCGGATACACCCATTACCTCATAGATCAATAGTCCTCAACACTTTTTGGACCCCCCCCCCTAACCTTTCTTCCTTTAATGGTGGGGCGTGGGGGGGGTCCGAAAAGTGGTTTTCCCCCGTGTCAGTCCCACCTAACGTGGCACTCCCACAACAT
>JZKD02S1861015.1:82537-103420 GCA_000966675.3 Picea glauca | reverse complement strand
CTTACCACCTACCCCACCCCCTCCGAAATCTACCAAAACCACCACCCAATACCACTCACCTCACTCTGCCACCGTAAGCTTATTTCTACCCACCATATATACCATCCTACATACTCGTTGCCCAATTAAAACACTCCCTGTGACTGTTAACCGCCCCGTCACCACCCCGCGCCATAACAAACACATATTTCACACTGTTTAAACCCTATTTCATCATCCTGTAATGCCATTTGTTGATACAAACACCGCGCTGAAACAAGCTGTCAGCCTAACTGCCACAACCTCTCACCGTCAAAAGGCATATTTGTCCCCAGGTAATCACAGTTCTGCCATTAATTTAATTTAATCTCTATCAATCATGGCCCCCAAGGCCAAATCTACCGATACTTCTGAGAACCTGATCCTTCCCTCTCTTGTTGACCTGGACCACATCCCTCTGGCGAATAAAGACTTTAAAATCACAGAGCTGAGGTGTGAATTCCACTTCTTCGAATTGCACTCTTTTCTAAAAGACATCTTTCTGGACCAGAGTGATGAAATTGGACTATGGGAGTCCAATTTACCTATGTATATATTCCCCCAAACTCACCATTTTCCCGAATTCGCCCTCATATGTCAAGCGCACTATTTTCCCTACCAAAGGGCCATTGTTCTCTCCTCTGGAGAAACCTTGTTCACAGTCACCTCTGAAGCCATTGACCAGATGTTGTAAATCCCAAGAAATGACTCTGCGATTTTGTTTTCCATTGAATCCCTAAATGACCTGTACGAGAAGATCACTTTCCCCCAAAGAGCTCAGATTTTTGAGATTTTTCTCCCCAAGGATGTTTAATTACCCAAGAAAAATCCACCTTACTCATCCTCCATCTTCATTGTCAAAGCCAACCGGATCATTTCCATGTTGTCTTACCTGTTAGGTTATTTCTCATATGAATGGGTAGATGATCCTATTCTAGGTTTTCTATCCATATTTTCCACATAAGAAAGAGTTTCATTTAAATTCAATTTCAGTCAATTTCTGGTTGATAACATTCATGATCATCTTTTCAGGTTTCTAACTGAAGCAATGTTCAGATATTCCTCAGTTCTAATTTATATGTTCTTGTTTTTCAGTCATACATGTTTCCTTGTGCACTTTAGAAATTAAACCAAGAAGGAAGCCCACAGTCAGTGACTTCATGGACCTCATTGGTGAGGAAAAATTCAACAGAGTATAGATTCAAAGAATACATAGATCAGCTCATTCACCTAGTTGTCTACATGTTGAAAAACATAACAGAGCCAAGGATCAATGACGAAATTTGGAGAATCCTACACCTTTCTGATCTGGCTAAGACAAGGAATTGGTACTTATACCAAAACCACACAGAGATAAGAGTATATGGATGTGATCTGACACCCTACAGATTACCCAAATACCACCCTGTGAGGATTTTTTCACAGAATACATAAGGCAGATGGTGAATTCACATGACATTCACTTTGTTGCAGAAAAGAAGAAGTCCCAGCTCAGGATCAAGACTCAGATTGGCCCTTTCATCTACAACAACAAATCAGCAGAGAAGAAGCAAATAACCTCTTGAAACAGACGAGGTTTACTCTAAGTTCCACTTGGGAATATGACCCATTTGGTGTCATCTATGAACTCAGAGTCAAATAGAGAAGTACTCCTTATGCTCACACACAGAAGCCAGAGGTGGAGAAATATATGAACCAGACAAAGTGGCAAGAGAACACATTACTAGAAACAAAAGAACAACCTTCCCCTCTCACTACTTCACATACCAACAAACCTCAAAAGAAAATAGAGAAGAGAGCAAGAAATGAGGTTTCTCCTTCAGACACAGAGGTGTCAACCGAGGACTTCCAAGTTTACAGAAAGAGGGCCAAGACTAGTCATGCACTAGATTTTCTCAAGGAAGGAGAAATGTAGTCCACCATAGTTTTGGAGGGACCCCACTCTTCAACCTCCTCATACAATCAGTTTATAGTTTCTACATCATCACCAACGTCTCAAAGACACCAATACACTAATCTGACAACTGAATCAACTCATGGGAAAATAGAGGCAAACATTTTTTACAAGTATAAACCGATCAAGCAAAGGAATGAGCTCCTCAATAGTAGCACCTATGCTCATTTTTGGAAGCATACCTCCACTGATAACACAGACTGTTGTCATCCTTTCACACAGAAAGAGGAAGAATGTAAATGACATTCTTACAAGCACAAGTTCTCCATCCTAAAACAACTGCAGACTATAAGAAGACTGACTTTGAGTTTGATGTAAAGGATGTCCATCCAGTGGACCGGATGGATATGCATAGGCAGACAAGAGAGATGATATTCTCTACCTTGAAAAATACCTCAATGACCGCTTCAAAGCTGCAGGTATCCCTAAACAATATTCAATCCCAATTAAAGCTAGAGAAAATCTCTTCTTTGGCCAAGGACAACAAAATCAAATCATTAGAAGAATTAGTGTTGAAGATTGGGTATGACCCAACAAATGTCAAGGAAACAGAGGAATTGTTAAAAAAGAAGAATGTTGATATAGCATCTCTGAGAAAGCAGTTGAAGCTTCCAGCTATAGAGGATTCACAAGACAAAGAAGTGGTTGATACTAGAGGCCACAAAGAAGAAATGTTGAAGCTAATCATGGAACAAAATGAAAAAATAAGAGATATGGAAGAAGAAATGGATAAATTGATAAAAGAAAAGGAACAAAATGTGCATATGGCCATGATCCCATTGGACGCGGTCACTCTGATAGGAATCAGAACAGTAGAAGCATCCACATCAAAAAAAATTCCATCAGCAATCCCAATACAAGTTTTAGATGCATCTGAAAAACTTGTAAGATCCATGGAAGACATGTCCATCCAAGGGGAAGAAATCAGAAAATTGCAGGAAGAGGTAAAGAACTTGCAGGAGTTAAATTCAATGTTCCAGGCCAGTCACTAAGTAGAGATGCATAAGTATAAAAGGCTTAGTCAACGGTTACAACAATTAGAGAAAGAGACTGCCATGGAAAAAACCTTAGCCCAAGCTAAGGAAAATAGTTGGGTAGATATCAGCAAGTCAATGTCAGAAATCTAGCCATCCATATTGATCATATTTGAAAAACATAAGTTAGTACAGAAGGCCAGGGGAGCAATTGAAATCATCAAGGAAGAGTTAGAATAAATACCCACAGAGGCCAGTGAACTTATCATATTTCTAAACTCCAAAAACAAGCAGGAGTTAGAAGAACTAGAAATTGAGGACGAAACAAAGACCATCCTTGAGATCAAGAAGGTCCTGACCAAAAAATGATTGATGTTTCAGCTAGAAGAAAAGGCTCAAGTGATGAACATAGGTGTGCAGAGATTTTTCTGTAAGTTTAAAGTACTAAACAAGAAAGGGCTTCCTAGATTGTTAGTACTAAATGACAAATTGATCACTTTGTTTGATTACAAATAGAAAATGAGTGCAGTGGCAAAGGACAATTCAAAGTTTGCAGGGATACAGGGAAGCATTATTGGTAAATCTTTCCTGGAAACACTACAGTTAGACTTGAGTATTCAGCATGAGATTAAGCATATCTTTATCACTAAGCCTACCTTTGCCAAGTATATAGAAATGGATGAGATATACAGGAAATTACTCAAGATTTCCATCCCAGGCAAAAAGAGGTGGGAAGATCTATACACTTTACTTGATTAGAGACAGTTTTGATGTTCTATTCACCATGGAGAAGCCAGCCAAAGTCAAAGAGACGAGTCACCAACCATTCCCACCAAATCAGCACAAGGGATCTGAGCAAATCAACAAATCCCTATATTTCGTATTTTAGAAATCTAATTAGTTAGATATTCCTCCATAATATCCTGGTCATTTATGAAAGGATATGATGTAAATAAATTTATAAATACTTCTCTTTGAAGTATTTTGGGCTAATTTTTGCACGTAAGAGCTATTGTGTAATTTCTCAAAGGATCGACCAGTAATAAAAGAGGCTTATTCACAGGATTCTTGTGTCAGATTGTTGGTGATGTGCTTTCCTTCTTTTTCAAATGTTTTTTCATTCTGTGTGATCATTGCATGTTTTTCTAATTTCTAATCATTAAAATAAAGTCTAAAGAACATAATTTATTTCATTATACTATGTATCTAGTTTTTTAATGATATTCATATTGTTCATATGAAACTGAGTGAAGGAATTCTTAGTTGATCCTCTTCTTAGTGGACTTTCCCCTATTTTCCCTCTTATTCATTTCATTTAATTCCAATAGATCCAACAGTCTTACTACCCTTCCCTATGGACACAACCTCATAAAAATCTGAAATTGATCCTCATCTTTAAATACAAACCCCATAGCCCAATGGAAATTTAAGCATTCTTTCAACCAAATATTTTAAACAAACAAACACAACTTGAACTATCATAACTAGCCTAACATTTTAAAACTCAAACAAATCTAAATATTATAGAGAGATCCCTCTCTAAAGCTAGCAGGGATAGATCCCAGCTTCCAAAGTGGTTTGGTAGTTACCTCTGTATTTTCTTCTACAACCTTTGGAAATTATAGAGTGACAACATTATTCAAGAGGGATATTGGATCAGGAGCACTGCTACTAGAATCCTTAGTCTTTATTTCTGCCTTGACACGAGGATACTAAAAATTATCAACCTTTGAGTCAAGGAGATTTTCTTCAATCTTTGCATTGTATTCTTTGGATTGTGCTAAAGAAGTGGGATTCTTGTCCTTCAGAATAAAGCAAAATTTCTCATCAAATGCATTCACATATAGGAGACAAATTGTTGCAGTAGTTGGTCACAAATCTATCTAAATCTGACTGTATAATATGTTGAACCTGGTGTCAAACTCACTAACTATCTCATTCTCCTTTTTCTTTATCTGATTGAACTGAGCTATAAGCATCCCATTTTCTTTTTTCGTTGTCCATCTGTTCTTGAATAATTTGTCAAAATATTCATAAGATGCTACGTGATTTTCAAGTAGCCCTATGAACCACCTCTAGGCATCTTCAGTTAAAGATGAGGCTAGTAGCCTAATGGTTACATACTTATTCTCTACTTCTGCATTTTCCATGTCTCGACCTACGACGTAGAGATAATCGTCTGTATTGATGAAATTGTTTCTCAGAAACTTCAACAACCATTTGTGAGACTCTTTTTGCATTGTGTTGAGGTGTCCAGGGATGGTGGCCATGTTAAGGGGTTTGTAAAGGTTTTTTGCCCATGGGTGAGCCATTGGAGTAAGGGGAAGGGTACCATGGAAAAGGTTTTTGACAACGACATGATTGAGGGGAATCCTTCTTCGATAAACCTTAGAGGGTTTGAACCTCCCTAGGGGAATATGGATTCTGGGAAGGTGGAGTTGCTAGATGAGCTTCAAGAAGATCTCATCAAAGGTGGAAAGGGAACATCCTTTAGGTGGAGTCACCAGGAAATCTAGGAAAGGATTTGGGATAACTTGCCAAAGTTTCATTAGGGTTTCGAAGAGGATTCAAAATTCTCCCCGACAATAGTGTCAAAAGTGAAAGGTACAAGAGACAAACTAGTAAATTGACTAGTTTGGCTCAAGAAGATAGCATAAAACTTTAGCAACAATGTAAGGATGTTGTAAACAAGTTCTATGGAAGTAATTACCTTTTTGCTTCTGATATACATCCTTTTTTACTACTGCAATTAGGGGAAACAATCTTAAGTTGCTTGTACACCTAACATTATACACATATACTTGTCTTACTCTTGTGTCTCGGGAAGGTACATCACTCTTTACAGGTATTCTTACCTCTTGGAAACCTTTGGCTACCGCAAAGACTCTTTCTCAAGACTTTATGTGCTTAGTATATTGACCTATAGGGGATACACTTCCCTAATTCAACTTTTCATCTCATTTCCCCTTAGTGTCACGTGAGATTCCCCCCTTAAGGTGATTCTTTCATATCCAAAGTGATGGAAATACCTGCCTAAGGTGACAATGGGTAGGTGTTATCTAAGTTGTCTCCATTTAATGGTTGGGTCGGGATTTTCCCAACCTACAAATAGTGTGATAACAATGTCTTTATATCTAAATGAGGGAGATAAATATAATGAGCCTATGAATGAGGATGCACATAGTTCCATCATAAAAAGCATATATAACATCACAGGGTGCATGGGGGAGTATGTAAATCCAGCAACTGATGGTGAACTGAGTTGGAGAAGTGTTTTCTATGACACAAATTCAGAGGATGCTATGGACAGATGGTAGAATAAGTTGTATGAGGTATCAACCAAGAGATGTGCATGGATCACCAAGGCAATACATTGGATCAGATCAGAGTTGTGTGATGTGTCGAGGTTTGACAAAACCGGCTTGGTAGACACATTCTTAGCACAAATGACAGATTTGGTGCATGAGACCCAAAGGATACAACCCATGGATGTAGTAGTTGAAGGAACACTTTCACGTTGGTGGGAGACACACCGCACAGATCTACAGGAATGGGCATAAGTGGTAGAGTATCTCAAATTCAAGTTCCAACCCACGAACGAATTTGAATTGATAAACCAATACAAGGGTACAGAAGATGAACGGGAGCACATTTGTTTTTATGGAAGGCACTAGACAACCAAGAATATTCCTAGCACAGAATGGGTCCATGGTTTGTCCATACCATGGATATGGTACCTAGAAGCTAGTACATAGGAGGAAACAAGAAGACAAATAGGGGATTGGGCGAAGGTAAGCAAGCAATTATGTGCAATTTTTAAATTCGCCTCATAAATCCCGGTGAAGAGGGAGGCACTCTTAAGAATCAAGGACTTCATCTTCCATCGGTAGCCTAAAGAGACCACACAAAAAGTCATCTTCTTATACCACAAATCAATGGAAAAATTGAAACAGGTCATATACTATTGGTAGATTGACAATGATGATGTTTAGAAAGAAGACCCCCGGGGGTACCGATCAATGAGACCAAGGGCGTGTGCATGATAATTCACAAAAAGGCCTCTAGTAGGACTGAACAAAACTATGGGAGCTCATTAAAGACAAAGAAATATAATATAGGCACGGAAGAAGCATTAAAACTTGCCATAATTGGTGACTACTTGGACCAAGAAACAATAACGCAAATGCTAGAGTATGAAGAACTCTTTCCAAGGAGATTCTCAAAGATGAAGGGGATTGCATGATCCCTTAGTGAAATCAAGATTCAGTTAAATCCAGATGTTAAGCCAATAAAGAGGAGACCCTATTGCCTAAAATTGAAGTACAAAGAGAAACAACCTGAAGTACAAAGAGAAATTGCACAAAGAATTGGATCGAATGCTAGAGGCATGGATCATTCTCCTTGTGGAGGAATCTGATTGGATTATCCCGATGGTGGTGCAACCAAAGAAGATAGGCGACCTAGGAATTTTCATCTACCTGTGCAACTTGAATGCGCCTTGCGTGCATGATCCATTCCCAACAACATTTACAATTAAAGTGTTGAAAAACGTGGGTGGGCGTGAGACTTACTCATTCATAGATGACTTCTCAGGATATCACTTGGTGCGAATTGCAGAAGAATATCAAGCCAAGACAACATTTTTGATAGAATGGGGCTCATTTACTTATACGATAATGACCTTTGGCCTAAAGAATGCACCAATGATGTTTTCTAGAATTGTGGTTGCAACGTTTATGGACTTCATACATAAGCTTCTAGAGGTATACTTAGATGACTGGACATTGTTCAACTTATTGAAGGAATATATGCAGACACTATGTCGACAATTACATATTTCATTGAACCTGAAAAAATTCATCTTTTGTACATTGTTCAGAGCGTTGTTGGGACATGTGGTATGCAAGGAAGGATTGTTAGTAGACCAAGCAAAGATTGTCACGATAGTGGATATGCTGGCTCCCACACTCATTGAATATCTTCACGCCACTTTGGGACACACCAGTTATTATAGACGATGCATACAAAGTTACACAAAGGTTGTTGCACCATTAGACAAGTTATTGCACAAAGATAAAAAGTATATTTGGACACAAGAATGCCAAAAGGCGTTGGACACATTGAAGGAGAAATTGGTGACTATGCCAATCTTGGTATTTTCATATTGGACCAAAATATTCCACATACATGTGGACGCATCATCCATTGCACTAGGTGCATTCCTTGCAAAAAATTGTCAGATTCTGAAAATAATTACACAACTACAAAGTGCAAGGGTTTGGCTATGGTATATGTCATGCATAAGTTTGGACATTAATTACTCAACACTCGCTTCAAATTTTTTACTAACCATCCAACTCTTAAATACTTGGTCAATAAGCTAGTGTCAGGGGGGAGAATATGCAAGTGGCTTTTGCTTTTCCAGGAATTTGATATTGAAGTATTTGTTAAGCCTAAAAAAAACAACATGGGGCCAGACCATCTTTCGAGGATAAAGTCAGGGAAATCATGTTGCAATTTAGAGGATGACCTCCCCGATGCACAATTATTCAGAGTCATAGTAGTGCCAAATCAAACTACAGAGATTACAACATACCTCACAACGGGTCATGCAATGAAAGGATTTACTTTGACATAGCACAGACAACTAGTGACATGCAAAATATACTATTAGTTGATTATCGAGCATTTGTACAAGCTTGGCACAGACGGGATCCTACGCAATTGTGTGTTAGAACATGAGCATGATATGTGATGCAGAAAAATTTTATATTTCAAGATTTTCCAAAGTGGTCATAAAAAATTTACCAAGGGAGTTGGTTCCCTAATATTTTGTTTTATTTTGTAATAACTAGATATTTCTAGAAGATATCTTAGCAGATATCTTCTCTTTGCCAATTTAGATTATTATATATTTTATCACTAATATTTAGGAACAAAATTCTAGATTTGGAATTGGTTTTGAATAGCTCGGAATTTTGTTATGAGCTACTCGAGAGCTCTAAGTTATTTACTCATTATTGTTGTACTAGGAGAGTTTAACAAGTGAGAAAAGTGGTGAGATTGTGTGGGTTTCCAGAAGTCATAGAAACTGAGAAGGAATGAAGCATTCTTGCTGTAAATTTATTCCTTATATCTTCTAAATAACAGATTTGTGTTCTAAAATCATGTCTTTTGTGTGTGTGTTTGTTGAAGGAATATATATTATGTGATTAGAGTGGCAAAAGATCGTGATTGCATGGATCAAACACAAGATTAGAGTCTAACTATGTGAAATCTGTGAGTTGCAAAACTTTAGAATCTGACAACTGCGATTAAATCCAAGATTTGATCCAAAATATATCAACGACTATCGTTGATCTCCTATTGGAAACCGATATAAGATATTGGGGGTGTTTTCGAGTCCTACTATCTAAGCTTCCATCTAAACTTCAAATTCAACACCACTACACTGAGAGAGAAATACGGTCGTTCATCGGACTGGCCCTTCAAGGAAAATCCACCGTTAATTAAAACGTCATATGAGCATGGCTATAGCTTTTCAGTGGCATATCAAGACCATTCATAGGAACATATATGGAATAAGTATGAGTTGTTCATTGGAGTTCATCTTCGGAGTCTTGCTCCAACCTTAACCCCAAATCAGTACTCTAAGGTGGAATCCACACCATTCATTTGAGCAGTTCATGGGAAGATCGAAGTCGTCCATCAGATACAACATTTCAAAATATCATTCCAGATTTAATCCCAAAGACAACTTTTTGAGGGTCAATCAAAACCATCCATTGTGAAGCCAATCTAGAGTCTTGCTCCAAATTCCACTCTGACCATAAAATTTCGATGTGATATCTTAATCATCCATCCTATGACGATCATTGACAAGGATGAAATGTTGAATGATTTCAACAAAAGAGTTCTGCCACTGGAATATCAATCAATAGTCGCGATTGATTGTAGATTGGCCTATGCATATCCTTCAAAATTGAGATCTGACCATCAGTTTGGAAAGGAATCAGTGGTCATGATTGAAAGGAATTCGGAGTGGCTCATCGGAGTGTCCCAAACCTCTTGAACCCTGAAATATTACCTTGATTATGTAGAATAAATATGTTCGTCAATCTAAATATTAGATCGACGACTACTCAAGATTTCACCCAATAATTTGGTGGAGGTTTAACTTTCTAACACAAAAAAATTAATAAGCCCATGGATCATGTGTTTGGTCACATTAAAGGAGGAAGGGTTGAGCACCTAATTGCACCTGCATTAGCTGAGATTCAATCTGAGGTAGTGAAGGAGAAATTCTCCAACAAAGATCTAGTTATAGACTCTGTTATGTGGGTATTGTATCCATAAGGGTATCATTTGTGGTATCAGAGTTGTAGAGTAAGTTGTATTTAGTATCCATGCCACCCATAAGAGGTAGGCCAACAAATGTGGCAGTTGTAGAGTTGCAAAATGAAATAAGGAGAGTCTGGATAGAATAGAAGACACAAAAGTCTCTCAGCGACGGGAACCTAACATAGGTGATGTTAGTGAAGATGAAGACACGAGCTCTGAAGAAGAAGGAGAAGCACTAGGAGGAGAAACAATTGAAGAGAAGTTGTTGATGTTGGTTACAAAGGTAGGAGCCAGACCAAAAATGAAGGTCCTGTCAGTAAAAGAGTATATTAAAGAATTCTAAAAGATAAACATCAGGGCAGGGCATGTGGAGAATGATGTTGAGAAAGTTGTAAGATTCATCAATGGCTTAAGGTATGACATCCAGGATGAAATTAGTCTCTTGACCTTGAGTATTGTAGAAGATGCTTATTAGGCATCTTTGAAAGCAGAAGAGAAGATAGCTAGAAAACAGAGCCAAAAAATCAGAGGAAGAGGTCCAACAAGAGGCAAAGGAGAATCCAGTCACAGAGGAATATTCCAAGCTCCAAAATATGAAGGAGGCAACTCGAGGTCAAGTAATCAACAATAAAGAGGAGGAGAATTCAGAGGTGAAATATTTGGCTCCAGAGGTAGAGGTATAGGAGTCATAGAAATTAGATGTTTCACTTGTGGCAAGACAAGACACATGTCATGGGACTGTCCTGAAAATAAATCAACAAATAAAAGGAGTGCAAATGTTGCAGAGGCCTGGGAAGAAATGATTAATAATATGGAAAAGGAAGAAATTCCTAAGGTAGGGGAATCTGTAATGTTGAAAATGATCTTCGTCAAGTCATAGAAAGAGACAGGTGAGCTAGCAAAAAGAAAAAGTTTGTTTAAGATTATATGTAATTCAAAAGGGAAGTGATGCAAAGTTGTCATTGACAGTGGAAGTACAGATAATCTAGTTTCCATAGAGTTGGTAGAGAAGTTTGGATTGAAGAGGATGGCACATCCCACTCCCTACAAAGTGTCCTCATTGCAAAAGGGACATCAAATCTTGGTGAATGAGCAATGTAAGTTGGAATTTCAAATTGGTACTTACAAGGATGAGGTGTTATGTGATATAATTCGCATGGATGTTTGTCACAATCTTTAAGGAAGGCCATGTCAGTATGACATGAAATCCATTCATGATGGAAGGAGAAACACTTATTCCCTAGAGAAAGATGTACATAAGCATGTGTTGTTTCCCTTGAAGGATGAATCATCCAAAGAAGAAACTGGACCTAGTGTTTTCTGATGAGTGGGAACGATATACTACAAGAATTCAAGAACAAAGAGGAGGTACATTTTTCTCTTATTGGTAAGCCAAAGGTAATACTCACTACTACAAATCTGGATGATTTGCATGCTAAAGTTAAAGTTATACTTGATGAATTTGTTGATATCATAGTAGATGAATTACCAAATGCTTTACCTCCTGTGAGAAGTATTGGTCACCATATTGATCTGATACATGGAGCACATTTTCCTAAAAAAAAAACATACAGGCTGACCCCTCAAGAGAATGAAGAGATAAAGAAGCAGGTACATGACACGTTAGACAAAGGTTTGGTGAAGGAGAGTATGAGTCCATGTGTTGTACCAACAATGCTTATCCCAAAGAAGGATGGTGGATGATGCATGTGCACTGATTCCAGGTCCATTAATAAAATTACCATGAGGTACAGATTTCCATTACCATAAGGTACAGAATAGATGATTTGATGGATTGCTTAAGTGGTGCAAGGTATTTTTCAAAAAATGATTTAAAAAGTGGGTACCATCAAATTAGCATAAGAGAAGGGGATGAATGGAATACTATTTTTAAGACTAATAGTGGACTGTATGAATGGTTGGTGATGAATTTTGGGCTCACAAATGATCCTAGTACATTTATGAGGTTGGTGAATGAGGTCTTAAAGAGATTTGTTGGAAAATTTGTGATAGCCTATCTAGATGACATTTTGATTAATAGTCATATAGAGGAGGAACATTTAAGACATCTTGAGATGGTTTTGAGTACCCTGCAGAAGGAAAATTTGTTGATAAATTTGAAGAAATGCATATTTGTGAAAAGGGGGTTGACATATTTGGGGTTTGTAGTATCTGAAGAAGGTTTTAAGATGGACCAAAAAAAGTTTCAAGCAATTGTGAATTGGCCAACCCCAAGAAATACATTTGAGCTAAGAAGTTTCCATGGACTTAAAAGTTTTTATAGAAAATTCATTAGAGGTTTCAGTCAAATATGTGCACCTTTTGTAGAAAGTATCAAAGAAAGAAAACAACCATTTAATTGGACAAAAGCAGCTGATAGAAATTTTAAATTATTGAAGAATTTTTGTATTGAAAATCCTATATTGACTTTGCCAAGCTTTGATAAATTCTTTCAAGTTGAGACTGATGTTAGTGGGACTACAATAGGAACTGTCTTGAGTAAGGAGAAAAGACCAATTTCATAAGTCAGGAGCAAAGACCAATTTCATATTTTAGAGAGAAATTAAATGAAGCAAAACAAAAATATTCCTCTTATGACAAGGAATTTTATGCAATTGTCCAAGCACTTAAGAAGTGGAGGCATTGCCTCATGCCCAAGGATTTTGTCCTTTATATCAACAATCATGCATTGCAGTTTAGAAGTGGTCAACCAAAGCTGAATCAAAGACATGCCAAGTGGGTTCAATTTCTTCATAATTTTACCTTTGTGATTAAACACACAAGTGGTAATACTAATAAAGTTGTTGATGAATTAAGTAGAATTAATTTGATTTTACAAGAACTTCAAGTCAGCACTTTAGGTTTTGATGGTCTAAATGAAATGTATAAGGATGATGCAGATTTCAAGGATGCATGTGCAGCTTGTGAAAAAATAGTTGCTAGTAATAGAAGCCGGTGGTTGGACTATATGTTACATGAAGAGTTGTTGTTTAAAAACAATAAACTATGCATACCAAAGTGTTCAATGAGGGAGAATCAAATTAAAGAAAAGAAAAATGGAGGACGTTCATGACATTTTGGTCAAGAAAAGACCTTTGCACAGGTAAATGATTTCTATTATTGGCCAGGTATGTAGAATTAGGTGACGAAATTTGTGGAAAAGTGCATGATTTGTCAGCATGCTAAGGGGAGGAGTCATAACACAAGACTGTATCAACCATTACCTATTCCAAATAGACCATGGGATTTGATCAACATGGATTTTGTACTGGGACTACCAAATACACAAAGAGGGAATGACTCTATCCATGTTGTGGTAGATAGATTTTTAAAAACGACTCATTTTAATCCTTGTAGGAAGACTAGTGATGCAACTAATATTACCAATCTAATTTTTTTTCCATAAATAGTGAGACTGCATGGTTTACCCATAAGCGTTGTTTCATATCCTGATACAAAATTTATAGGTCATTTTTGGAGAATCCTGTGGAAGAAACTGGGTACTAATCTCAATTTTAACTTAGTCTATCACCCAAAGACCGATGGGAAAACAGAGGTAGTGAATACAAGTCCGGGGAAAATTTTGAGGAGTCTTGTGCATGATAATCCTAAACAATGAAACCAGATGGTTGCTCAAGTTTAATTTTCATATAGTGACTCACCAAATAGAAGTGCATGAATGAGTCCATTCTAGATTATGTATGGGATGCATCCAAGAGGAGTATATGAGCTAAGGAATTTGGGAAAACAAGAATTAATAAGTGTTGATGGTGAGGATTTTGCAGTAAACATGGAAGAGATACAAGAAAGTGCCAAGCAAAGGTTGCATGAGAGCAGTGGTAAATATAAACAAATGGCATACATGAAAAGGAGACAAGTGTATTTTCAGGTTGGTAATTTGGTCATGGAATACTTGAGGAAAGAAAGGTTTCCAGTGGGGACTTACAACAAAGTGAAGCTGAAAAAGATTGGACCTTGCCGAATATTGAGGAAAATGTTTGCTAATTCTTACGAGATTGAACTTCCAACTGATATTGGAATTTCTCCAATCTTCAATGTGGTAGATTTGTATCCCTTCAAGGAAACATAAGGTGTTTCTACAAAAGAACCTATAAGTGATGAAGATCATACCATTGGATGGAAAGAACAATTAACTAAGGCAGTTTAGAGAGAGATTGAAGCAGTGTTGGATAAGAAAGTGGCAAGAAGGACCAGAGGTAAAGACTGCTTCCAATATTTGATTAAGTGGAAGAATCAAGTAGAGGAAAATACTACTTGGATGACAACAATTTTTTTTCCAAGTTTGGTATAAATGTTGAAGATCTCATGAACATTGTTTTTATTCTCTGAGAGTCTGATGCAGAAGCATCTACAAGTAAATTTTGAGATTGACCCAAGTGGTCATAAAACATTTACCAAGGGATTTGGTTCCCTAATATTTTGTTTTATTTTGCAATAACTAGATATTTCTAGAAGATATCTTATATTTGATAGTTTAGATTATTATTGATTTTATTACTGATATTTAGGAACATAATTCTAGATTTGGAATTGGTTTTGAATAGCTCGGGATTTTGTTATGAGCTACCCAAGAGATCTAAGTTATTTATTGATTATTATTGTATTATGATATTTTAGCAAGTGTGCAGAGTGGCGAGATTGTGTGGGTTTCTAGAATTCAGAGAGACTGAGAAGGAACAAAGCATTCTTGCTGTAAATTTATTCCTTCTATATTCTAAATAAGAGATTTGTCTTATAAAATCATGTCTTTTGTATGTGTCTTTGTCGAATGAATATATATATTATGTGATCAGAGTGGCAACGGATAGTGATTGCAAGGATCGAACACGATATTGGAGTCCAACTACGTAAAAGCCGTGAAATGCAGAACTTTAGAATATGACGACTATGATTAAATCCAAGAGTTGATCCAGATTAGATCAACAACTCTCGTTGATCTCCTATCAAAACTTGATATAAGAGATTGGGGGAGTTTTGGAGTCCTCTTTCAAATTTTCCATCTAAACTTCAATTCCGACACCACTACACCGAGAGTGAAATACGACTGTTCATCGGATTGGCCCTTCAAGGAAAATTCACCATTAATTAGAACGTCATCAGAGCCTAACTACAGCATTCTGGTGGTAGATCAAGACCGTTCATCAGGACGAATCTGGAATAAGTCTGAGTCGTTCATCGGAGTTCGCCTTCGGAGTCTCACTCCAACCTTAACCTTGAATCAATACTCTGAGTTGGAATCTACACTGTTCATTTGAGCAGATCGTGGGAAGATCAAAGTCATCTATCATATCCAACATTTCAGAATTTCATTCCAGATTTAATATGAAAGACAACTTTCTGAGGAACAATCAGAACCATCCATCGTGAAGCCAATTCAGACTCTTACTCTGAATTCCATTTCGACCATAGCATTTCAAAGTGAGATCTTGATCATCCATCCTGTGATGATCAATGACAAGGATGAAGTGTTGAACAAGTACGGCAAAATATCTTCGCCATCCATTGGAATATCAATCAACAATCACGATTCATTGTAGATTGGCCCACGCATATCCTCCAAAATTGAGATCCAATCATTGTTTTGGCAAGGAATCAATGGTCGCAATTGGAAGGAATGTGGAGTGGCTCATCAGGGTGTCCAAAGGCTCTTGAACCCTGAAATATTACTCGACTGCATAGAATAAATATTCTTGTCAATCTAAGGATTAGATCGACGGTTGTTGAAGCTTTCGCCTAGTAATTTGGTTGAGGTTTAACTTTTTGACACAAAAAAAGTAATAATCTTGTGGATAAGGTGTTTGGTCACGTGAAAGGAGGAAGGGCTTAGCGCCTAACTGCACCTACATTAGTCGAGATTCAATATGAGGCAGTGCAGGAGAAATTTGCCAACAAAGATCCAGTTATAGACTCTATTATGTGGGTATTGTAGCCGTAAGGCTATCAATATGGTACTCTATGAGGCACATGAAGTTATTTCGGGAGGACACAACATAGAAAAGGCCACTTCATAGAAAGTTTTAAGAACAAGGTTATGGTGGCCATTAATATTTGAAGATGCTAAGGGATATTGCAAGTGTTGCGACATTTGCCAAAGGATTGGGAAGCCTTGCAGACGAGATGAATTGTAGTTGTTCCAAGTCACAACGCTAGAGTCGTTTGACAAATGGGCTATTGATTTCATGGGACCCATCAGTTACTCGATGCATAGGACAAGCGTGCAATACATTATTACCACCACATAATACTTGACACATTGGGGAGAAGTTGTGACAATGAAAGATTGTATTGTAGATATGGTTGCGCACTTCACATTTGAGATTGTGATCACAAGGTTTCGATGCCCAAAGGTGTTAATGAGCGATCAAGGAGTGCATTTTTTGAATGACACCATCCACGTGCTCACTCATGAATTTATGATCTATAACCAAAAGAGTACACCATCTCACCCACAAGGAAACAACACAGTTGAGGCTTTCAACAAGATATTAGAGCATGCACTGACCAAGGTTTGTAAAATGCAGTGCAACGACTGGGATCAACAGATTTTAACAATACTATGGGCATATGGAACAACCTGTAAATGACTTATTATGCATGCACCCTCTAGGTTGGTCTATGGAAAAGAGGTCGCGATGCCCTTAGAAATTTTGGTACCAAGTCTGGGAATTCCTATTGCGATACAAATATCTGACAACGAATCCCTTTAAAAGCAGTTGAACAAGATAATGTAACTTGAAGAGGATCGATTCATTGTGGGTCACAACCAAGTGGTTGAGAAACAAAGATAGAATGGTTTCCACGACTACAACATTCAATGCAAAATTCTACAACCCAATTCTTTGGTATTACTATATGACAATAAGTTCCTCAAGCACCCTTAGACTGCACATGCATTGGTTAGGACCGTTTTGGTTGGTATACATAAATGAGGTAGGGGTATCAAAGTTAACAACACTACAAGGTCAAGCGCTCAAAGGATTGATTAACGATGGAAAGATGAAGGCATATCATGGCCCACAGTGGTCGACTACGCTCTAAATGGACAAAAAGTTTCACAATTATATTATGGTAGGAGTAGGTAGGTAGAGATAAGGGTAGGTACAATTCTCCAATAAATAGCAGGATGTAACAAATTTAGGTAATCCGGGAAGACATGATAGGGTGCCATGTACAAATATTTCAAATATTCAACCAGTTGGGTGAAGTAATAACCAATGTATGGGCTACTTGACATGACAACATGCTATCACTAGTAAAGTACATGACACATCATGATTAAGAGAAGTGAAGGGTTAAGCAATTAGATCTGGCCAAATTGAATAGGTCTAGGGACATAAACAATTATGGAAACTTGTCCTAGCAGGCACATCGATGGTACGATGGCACAATATGGTCAGGGACACATCAAATACAGACAACAAGTAGATCTAGAACAAACATCCTAACATATATACCTAGTCAGTTGAAAACTTACCTGGCAGAGAAAGGGGCCACATGGGAAAATCAATCTGCGACTATTTATATTCCCCAGAGTCGGTGCCATTTCCTTCACTAAGATTCTACCACTGCAAACAGAGAGTCTCAACAACAGATTTATGATCATCGATAAGATACAAAATTCGATCAAAGGAGCAAGCAATGTCGGGAAATTGACTTCAACTAAGAATTCCTCGGAACGATGGCTACTTCCAACAGGCAAGGGGTACACACTCAACTATAGTCTACAAAGGAATTTCAACACCCCATAGTTGAATTCCCGTGAGGATTTCATATTAGGGTCCATCTCATGGGAAAAGGACCCAACCTGCAATTCACCAACCGCAACAATCAAGACGCTAAACAGTTCTTATATTTAGGCTTCGACACATATGCGGAGGTCACCTCATAGCCCAAGGGTCAAGAGGTGGTGATTTTGCTGCCATGGATCGACACCATTTCTTAATCAGGCAATCTGAATCTATGGCCTACCCCTCTTATCATGCGCATCTCTGCTCATATTCAATGGTATCAACAAAGTTGAGAGAGATAAGACGAAGACGAAGGCTATGCACGATGGAAAGATCACCTTGGCCAGTGACCTTGAGGTCATTGGGGCGATAATGCCAAATCCAACTAGAAGGACTTGGGATGGATGCCACAATTGTGTTTGGACCGTATGTTGAAAGACATCTATCCTCAGATGGTTTAGATAGAGATCGATGAGTGAGAGGTTGAGATTCTGAAGATAGAAGGCCACATTCGCATCTAGCATACGAGGGATTTTCGACAAATTTCAGAACCTGTGCAGGGATGCAACACTAGCCAAGATTTATAGATTGTACCTCAATAGGAAATGTTGAACACGTCCCTCTAAGTCCAACTAATGGTTAACACAACTTGATCTGGGAGCTATCGACGAAGCAACTTCGTTTGCTCAAGGATGAGCCAACTAATAATGTTGGGGGGCTATTGGCACCCTAAGGGTTTGAAGATTGTGCAGAAGCCACAATTCAACACTGCACGTGCACTCAAGAATATGCATTGCATGGCACTAAGCTTCAACTTCTATGTCAGTCAAGGATTTACTACATGCGCGTACCCATTTTGTATTGCATGCAAGGACTTAAAGAGATCGCATGTATGACAAATTTGAAAGAATATTTAGTAATCATTGTAATTGTTTTTGTAACAAACCGACTGGTCATGATCGAGGTTGTGGATGAGTTGGAAATTTTTTTATAATTTCCACACTCTGTGGAATATATGGGGGGATGCATGCTTATATGTAAGGGTTGGGTTTTTGTTCATTAGAAAAGGGTCAAGTAGTATGATATTGTGTAAGTTGTAGAGAAGTTAGAGCTCGAGTTCCATTTTGTATCAGTTATGGCTATGTTCAAAGATATTGTGTATGTAAATATGAGAGAGAAAGTAGATCTGAGCACATGACTCATCTCTATTGTGAAATTTAATACATCTTGAGCGAGGTTCGGCCTTTGTGTATGAAAATGTATTTGAATGCCTTTGAGTTTAATGAATAAAGTTTGAAGCACATTTATCTTTGCATCTAATGAGTTATGGTCTGAATGTATGCATGTTTTATATTATCCTGCGTAGTAAGCTTGTGGTAGTTACGAATGACTGAATGAATAGTTGACAAAGCTTTCCTATATGTTTAATTTCATCACACCTTACACAAGACAGATGATATTTCAATTCTCATGGCGTCTTAGATGAAATCTTTTTTAATTCTTGATGATTAAATATGCCGACACCTATGAGGTTTTGTTGGTAAATCCTATCAAACCCAGGGTCTAAAACCCCCTATTCGAACCAACACCATTCTATTTACCACAATATCAATATGCGTTAATGCTCAATTCTCATTTTTCATGAAATCCTCTATCGCCCAATTTTAAATTTTGGAATAACGAGGTCAATTAATGTGCACCATGTTATCACTCTGTAAATTCCCAGAGGTTGTTGCGAGATAAGAAGAAATCTCTCAAAGGTAACCTTAACCAACCACTTCGAAACTGGGAGCTAGCCCTACCAATTTCAGAGAGGGATCTCTCTGTAAGTTTTAGATTTGTTTGGACTTTCAAGATTTTAGGCTAGTTAAAAAGAATATAGCCAAGTTGTTTGTATTGTTTTTAAATGAAATGGATGAATATCACTTACGCTTTCATTGGGCTATGGGGTCTGTTTTAAAAAGATGGAGGTCAAAGACAGTTTTTATAAGATTCATTTTACAGGGCGAGATAGTGCTAATGATGGATTCTTTAGGAATAAAATGGTGTATTGCCGAAAAAGGTGAGATATCAGTTAGAACAAAAAAGCATTTAAGAATTTCTTTGTTATAACATCAGAAGAAAAACATTTAAATCTATAAAAGATTAAGAACAGAGTACACAATGGCAAATTTTGCAACTTTAACTTATTTTAAGGATTAGATTTAGAAAAAATAACATGATAACTGAGAAAGAAAAACTTTTTACGAAGACAGAGGAAACTTCACCAACAGCCAACACGCAGGAATCCTGTGAAACGTCTCTTTGTATTACTGGAATAACCTCTTGATAAAAATTACAGCGATTACAGCTTGTTTGGGCATAAAGATCAACCCCCAGTACTTCTAAGTTTGAAATATTTATAATCAAAGTTACAAACGACCCTGTCATTAATGATCAGGATGTGGCAGAGTCTGAGTCTAACTAATCTAGCTAACAAGATGCATAAATGTAGTAACTGATGATGATGTGTCGAATCTCTCATGTCAAAGTCATTCAGATGACTTTGACTGCGTTGGACGCTGATTTGGATGAGACTTTTACCTTTACTCAATCAATTCGCACAGCTCATCCCATCTTTGTGTGCTTGGGATGGTAACTTTCAATAGCCAGTGGTAGATTTCATCCATCTCGGTGTACTTAGAAAAAGTCGGCTTGGTGAGGAAAATGTACTTGATTTCGCGTTGTATGTTGAGGTTGTTGGATTACTGAGAGGGGGGGTGAATCAGTAATAGCGTAATTATAATCCTTTTTCTTCAAATGTTATATCAATGTAGAATTATTATCCAATAATGAGCAGTAAGAAATA
>JZKD02S1861015.1:43927-78204 GCA_000966675.3 Picea glauca | reverse complement strand
AATCTCCTGTGGACCATCCAATTGCGCGCTGATGGGATGACCGTAGATCTGAGTGCACACTTTAATAAATTTTTCGAACCCCCCACCGTTAAAGTTCAAATGGTCAAGGGGGTCTGAAAACTCATCAAGACCGTAGATCTGGGCACCAACCACTTATTCGTAGATCTAGGCATGAGCTTTAATCTCTGGGGTGCATTTCAATGATGTGTATTATGGGGAGATCAATGATGTGTTGATTTTCTTGGGTAGAGGTGGTAGGAAGATAACTATGACCGATAGTTATCTTATCCATCAAATTCTCTGTAGATTGATGGTATAGACATTTTTTTTATCACAATGAAGTATTCAGGGGATTAATTGGAGGGCCTAAATCATACCAAGGCTTGAGGGGGCCAAGTGCCCAAAATTTATTGGTAAAGTGTAGAAAGATGCACCCCAACCATAGTACCCCTTCCAACCTTGCAATTTCCTCTATCATTGAATTATGGGAAAATTAATGACAGATAACTTTTTCCAAGTGAAAGTGTTAGAGGTTTAGAAGGCACCTATGTGACATAGTAACCTAATGAACACATGCCACATAGAAAAGTCATGGGTACAATAAGGCATTAAAATTTAGGAGAAGGGGAAGAGATTATGGGTTCCAAGAAGAATTGTAGGGAAGATCCAACCCTAGTGTGTATGAGGAAGAGGCCATACAAATGGAATTGGCCCATGAAAAATTGAATATACTAAAAGGGCTCAACACACTTAGTTTGAGGATGAGATGTGGTATGCCCATGACCCATAAGGTAAAGGAATAATGAGTTGAATACATGGGGGCTCTAAGTCAACAGAGAATGTGGGGAAAACAATGGGGTTCAGTGAAAAATTACGTGAAATCAATGCCCTTGACTTTCCATGTAGTGGCATAGGGAATCCATAACAATGCTACCACCTCCTTGAGCCATGCAATGACCCTCAAGAATTTGAAACCCTGTAAAAATTACCTTGAGATAGTAATGGAGAATGGGGAGAAGAAATTATTTGTATACATTGGTTATGATATGAAAGGTTATAACCATAACAATGAGTTATGATGATGAATGTTTTATTATTGTTGGCCAATAAAAAGGAATTGGACATACCTTTTGCAATTCAGTGTGGGTATTGTAATTACTACAATAGAGTTGCAAGACATATAAAGGATTCATTATCATTATTGAAATTCCCATATCGATGCTTTCATGATTATGCAAAAACATAGATAGCATGACACAAGCATCATAGTTTGAGGTATTTGTTTTTTTTTCCAGGTTAAAATCCTAGGGAAAACTCGTGACTACTTCCCCTCATTTTGAGGATGGTAATCTGGGTAAACCCTAGAATTTTCAGGGCACAAGGCCAGTCAACAATATGGCTCGGATCCATTACAACAATATACTCATTATGAGTTGAACATGTTGCTTGTGAGAATTGAAACTCGATGGGGAAGATAACAATCATTCCTCCCAATCACCTGAGCTAAACCCAATTGACAATTTGAGGTATTTTTTACCAAGAAAGATGAATGCCATAAATGGGAATGGATAAAGTTTCTTGTAGATTTGAATTAAAGGTCAAGCTTAACAAAGGGAAGGGACCAAGGTTGTCGGTGCCTTGAGCAAAAGAATATATGCAAATCATTGACTACAACGAAGAAATGCAATTTAAATTGCATAGAATAGTTGTAGGTGGTGTCGATTACTATAGTTGGTTATTGTATGCAACAATAAAATGTTTATTAGAAATATGGAAGACAAAAACTAATAGAGAATGGCAACCTCATCCATAAAAACATAGTCTATGCTCTTAACTCCTTGAGTTAAGAAAAAACAACCAAAGTTTTCGAGGTTGCACATTGTGATGAGTACCATGAACACTTGTGAACGAGTCATTCAAAGCGTAGTACGATACATAAAATTTACCAGTGAAACAAGAACATGCATTTGATGCATGTGATGGATGAACCATCTTAGTGGGTACGATATATGTATGTCATGGGAAAAGTTGCAAGATATATACCAACAACTTATGTGTAATGAACGTGAAGTGAATGATGAACTTCCATTCACTTAGAAGTTGATATTGAGGAAATGAAGCACTCCACTATGTGAAATTGTCTTACTATACAAAGTTGAGCTTGGATGAGAATTTTCCATGGAAGTAAAAAGCGATTTCTATAATTGGATGAAACTCAAAGGCAACTTGAAACAAGGGTGAGGATGCAAATTTTTGGAGGTAGCCAAGATAACATGAGAGTTACAATTTTTGGGGAATGGCGCAGCTCTAAAAGTTGGGAATTTCTAGCAATGCATCTATAATAATGAGGGAGATTTTCTCACCTTGAACTATATTTTGTTTATAGGATAGTGGTATGTTTTCAAAAAGTAGCCAACATAGTTTTAGGTATATGAGTATGAATGTGACTACTTGGGTGAGAAAAGGGTGGTCGATGATCTATTATGTTAGAGCATAGCTTCCATCTCCTTAGCATTAATCTCTCACCTAGGTACTTTAGAGCTCGGTCTCATGATTCTAATGGTCCAATTTTGACTAATTTTTACCAAGCGAGCCATAGGAGTGCTCCATCCCTAAATTTAAGGGGGAATTTGCTATTATTAGCTAGTGAAGATGCACTTTCCACCTTTTCCTTAATTTTCGGATCTTATTCCATTTTTTTAGGTTTCTATTTTCTATGTTTGAGTTCTTGGAGTGATTCAAGGACCCTTATCCCATGAATCAAGGAAGGGAAGCACTTTACTCTATTATTTTTAGCTATTTCCTATTTTACATGATTTATTCACAAATTAGATCATTTTTGGGGGAAATTGAACCACCAATTGTCATCATGGGGTGGTTATGATCTAGTTAACAAGTTCTTGAGAGATTGTGTGGATAATTAGGGCATATAATCTATGAGTTAAGCCAAACTAGGTCTTCATGTGTCACTCATATGATTTGAATTACCTTCTTTATAATTTGAATTGCTTTATGTACTCATATTTTTCATTTAATTGGTAGTTTAATGAGAATTGAGTTGGTTAGTCTAAAAAATATCTTTGCTCACTCTCTCATTTCTTTTTCTCTTGTAAAATTTCCAAGAGTTACGGATCTCTTTGATCTCTTTCAAGTGATCATCAAATTTTACATGTTATTAGAGCAAGATGGAATCTAAGAGGAGCATATTTCTTTTTGCAAGAATAAGACACATCAAAATCATCCACTACAGATAAGATGGACCAGCTCTAGTATGTTATTATTACTCCATTCAACTACCTTGAGTGGAACTATGAGGAAATTATTCTCTTGGGGAGTAAGGGCCTTTATAGGATTACTATGGGACGTGAAGTTGAGCCAAATTATGCAGTGGAGAAAGCACAATACTTTATCAGGATGGATGAGGCCTTTAGGTTGTGTTCCTTTCAATGTCTTCGGGTCTTTGGTTTCATATCACATATACTAAAACAATGAATGGAGTATGGACCACCCTACAGGGTATTTTTGGGAAGCGGGATATGTTGTAGGGACACCAATTGAAGAACGAGCTCATTGTTTGAGCTTGGGTAACTTCGACACTATTTAAGACTTTTTCACTAAGATTAAAGCCTTGTTATTTGAGCTCAAGTTGTGTGAGAATGAGAAGAAAGAGGAGTAATTTATACTCTCTATTCTCTCTATTCTCACAATCACAGGAGTCCTCTACATGTTGTAATAATCACAGAAGAAGATGGTGAAAGGAAGAGAAAGCTTCTGCAGTGACATATTGAACACGTTTGCATGAGAAAATTCAGAGAAACATTGGTCTAAAGTCTACAAAATATTCTTCAGAAAGGAATGATAATCCCATATGGACATATGAGATAGTTCGAGCAGGCTGTGTTCCAAAAGTATTTGATACAAAGGATTTAATGATATGGTGTACTGATAACTTTGAGAAAGACCAGAGGATTATTAAAGTGAATGGGTGCTCATTGATTTCTTTGGGTCTGCCTACTTTCAAACATATGCTCAAATTGCCAAATCCAACTGCAATATTTAAATTCAAAGAAGCTAAGAATTTTATCAAAGCTAAAACTGAAGGCAGAGATATATTACCACAATACCTGGAGGACCCCTCAACAATGCCAAAGGATTTATCTCTAATACAAGTTAGTCAGCTCAAGAAACCCTACAAAGAAATTACTTGGTTCTTAGCTATAATTCTCGGGTTGGAATCCACTCCTGTTATTCCCAGGTTGGCTCTATATATTTTGTATTACTCTATTCAAGGAAAAATGGTTTTTGATCGGTCAAGGATTAAAACCATAGAAATAACATATTAGTTATCAAGTTTCAAGAAGGATCAAAAATTCTTTATGTCTGGGTATTTGGTTTTTGCTATCATCGATAACCATGAATTTCAAGGTCTCCATATTTCAAAGCAAGTTGATCTCATGATAGATCCATGTTATACTTGGTATCTAGATTTAAGGAAGCAAAGAGCAATGTACCACTTCTATGAAGTGTATAACTCTTTCCTCTATGTTTTCAAAAGATTAATGTTTGGGAAAAATACTTCAATATTGTCATTAGAAGCAGCATCATTTTTAGATCAAAGGGGAGAAGTTGAACACAGTGAAGATTACAACATCATCATTATATATTTCTCCCTTGTAGCACCTATTTATCTCCCATTTTATGTATCTGATAAAATGTTCGCAATAGAAGTTTGCAGACAGTACAGATTCTAGGCAAATTTCTTTGCTCAAAGAAAGAAAAAATTGTTTATTCAATTGCCATGGAAGGTTGGTGAGATTATAGTAAAGAATGCCCCGAATATTGATGAATTTGTTATTCAATTTGACCCTTAAAAGTTAAAGGTGGCTAACTACGTGAAAGGATATGACCCAAAACAACTTTTTATGAATCATATAATTTCCAATGGCTTTAGCGTCTTATTTATTAATGCATACATATATGAGGAGGAAGAAAATGAAGGAAATAATTCTCAAGAAAAACTAGTTCGGGACATGGAAACTATTATAAGTACAAATGAGGCATATAAACAGCATGGAAAGGTCATAAGTGAAAGGGGTTCTAAACCCGAAAGTTCATCTCAAAAAAGTGGCACACCAAAACGACATACCCAGAACAGTTTCTAAGATAAAAAATAAAAAAATCTTTAATCGATAATTCAGGGGGTGACGATGATCTTGATCATTGTGAAAATAATATTTGAGTCAACCCATAAATTACCAGTAATAAAAAGAAAAAGGCATAAAAATCAAGAAGAAACAGAGTAATGCATACTTGATGATGATGTCATTTTGCAAAACATGGACCTTGATGTTGATATAGAAAATATTGAATTCCTAGAAGATGAGCAAATAATTTTCTAGGAAAGGTGTTGATTGTCCAAGAAAACATTTTTGATTAGTAAGAATCATTAACCCTACATAATTCATCATTTGATAATAAGCTAAAAAAGTTAGTGTTTCAACATGTAAATTCAAGAGGAAAAAGGGTCAAAGATTCAACAATGGATTTAAGAGGGGTTCCAACATCCAAACTTTCAAAAATCCACATGATCACTGGAAATGCCCTAGATATATCAATTGATGATATGGAATCCGAAAATGAAATATTAGAAAACAAAGTCAAAGAATTAGAGAATGCTTTGATACCACCCCCAATCTTTGCAAAACCACTTGCTTTTGTTCAACCTGGGATGAATCACGACGGCTTGCTCGAATCCAATTCTAAATGGAGAGGAACACTAGATCTCCTTGTTGTAGTAAGGAAATTTGTTGAAGAAAACATCAAAAAGATGATGTCTCTTGTCCTTGAAGCTTGGGACATCAGTAATAATATCATGACTTTTGGCTCAAGGTTACACAGTTTCAAAGAATCTCTTCAGGCTAATTATGAAAATGATGAAGGTTTTTACAATAATGAGCTCACTACCTTTATTTTGAAAATAATGAATATGACAGAGTTGAAAAGAAAAGAAGAAAATTTGCCCTCTCAATCTAGGGTAAAACAACTTAAAGCATGTTGGATCAAGAAAATAAAGACTTTGAAGGAACTATTGGAAGAATGTAATGGAGTACTTTCTAAAAGGGAGATTTTATATCAAAAATTGACGGAAATTGATTTCGTTGGGAACACCAGAGAAGTACAAGATCCTCGCCTAATTCTAAACTCTACATTTCTTACAGGGGAGCAATTTGTGGAACATGTGGAAATACTCAAGAATTTGTCTGCAGAGAAGTTCAATAGTATAAAAGAATATACTGAAGATTAAATTAATAATTCATTGGTCAGTTATTCAAACAAAAATGAATGTATTGAAACTTCATTACATCAAAGATCGTTTGATTTAAAGGAGTTAGAAAGTGCATTGTTTGATATAAGGATTAAACGAGAGATTAATGTTTCCCCAATGAAGGATTATATTCAAGAATGGTTAAAACATGCTTTGTTAAAGACAACCGAAGAGGATTAGTTGGGAACTGTAGAAACTAACCAACCAACCGCAACAAAGGACAACATAAAAGGCATAACAAGCAGCAAATAACGAGAGAGACTCCATCACAGTAAGTCCATACTGATCACGTATTTTCTTCCTTCTCATATTTAATCTAGTTGTGTTTATTCTTTCACTAAAAAAAATATAACCAAGTTATGATAACCTCCCTTTTGTCTTCTTTCCATATATTGTTTCTCACACTCTGCTCCAAACCACCTGCTAGAATCAAATTGAACACTTGGCTAAATTGGTGAAATTCAGCATTGACACCCCCAAGGATTTCTTGAATGCGTATAAGGGTTGTAACATGGAGGAAAGAGCCAGACTGTGTGAATTCTTCCTACATAACCTCATCTTACCACACCCCTACAATTCGAATCCCAATCCATATGTGGGGGATGTCCAATTGATGGCCTTTGCATCATGGCTAAGGCATGAAGAAATGAGGGAAGAGGAATTCAAGAAGTACAAGGAAGAAGAACTCCAAATACCTTTGTGGATTAAAGTTGGGGCAGCTAGGACTGGGGATGTTATAACCAACCATCACAACCTCTCTTTGGATAAATATGTAACCCCAGGTTGGACAACCAAGCAAAGAGAAGAAATATATCACTTAGATGATTCATTAAGATTGTTGGGAGAAGAGGCATCAAAGGTTTTCCACAGGAGGTGGCACTCCTTGCCTCATGGTTTTCAAATCAGAGAGCCTCACTCCGCCAATACCCTACAACTTTCCCTCCTCAGGAAACCTTGGTACAAAGAAGCCTTAAGGAAGATGAGAACTAGATGGATTGGGTTGAATATGAACCCCTCACTCCTTCTCCCTGTAGCACCCATGGCTGACCTAAACACAGGAAAGGAAGAAGAAGAGTGGGACAAGATTGTGAAAAACAAGGGATTTCATGAGAAACAAGCCATCACAATGTATGTGGTATGGGATATGAGGCAAGAATTTAGTGATCAACAACATGTTAATAAATATTAGCAAGGTGTTGAACATCAACAACTTAGTGAACAACAACAAGGTGTTGATCAACAGCAGGTTATTGAACAACAACAAGGTGTTGAACAACAACAGCTTAGTGAATAGAAACAAAGTACAGGGCAAAAACCTAACAATGGTTAGAATTTTATGGGACATTAACAACAATAATGAGAGTAGAGGAACCAAGTTTTGTTGCACAAAGGGTGTGAAAAGTTTCACTTGGGGGGTGATGATGAGCCCAATTATTGTATATCCCAAAGGCTCATCTTAGCCACATTTTCCACCATAATATGACTTAGTACTTGTTTTTTATCATGTTTAATACTAAGTCATGCAAATTTTTGCATGTTTCTTAGTAAATGTGTTTTGAGGTGGAATTTTGTGTGCATTGTGTCTTTTTACTCTAATATCTATGCGAAAACATGTGTGTAGCACCAAGCAGGTCGAACTTCATGATTCATGGGTGCAAACATCCTAAAAATAGGGGATTTTGTATCTCTCATAGTGTTGCCAGCCAAGAATCAAGGGACATTGTGCCCACCTACCTCTAGAGCGCTCCTTGTTCATTAATACCCACTCATGATTAGCAACAGTTCTAGATACATATGTAATTGGATGAGATTCCCCATTTCCACATTTCTCTCCTCAATCTAAGCAAGGGAGGTCGAACTATCAAGACTATATATAGACCTTTAGCCTAGGAGACAAGGAGACAATTTTTTATAAGACTGTATTGAGACTTTGTTTTGAAGACTTTTGTTGAAGACTCAGAGCCTTTTTTCTCTTGATGTACTACTAATGTTAATGGAATAAAGATGCTCTTTCTTTAATCTTATTATAGTTTTCTCAAGGTTCCTTGTGCTTCTTGGGTAGGGCCGACTCAAGAGGGCTCAAGGAGCATGTTTCAATTTCCTTAGTTTTCATGCATGCTAATTAGTTATTAGATAACATTTCATTCTCTTTTTAAGATTAAAGTAGTCTTCCATGATTAACTGTGTTTTTTGTCAGATTATCATTAACTGTTTGATTACATTAGACATTCTATATAAAGGATCAACAACCTATTGAAACACTTTTGGGTGTCTTCCCCATGTGAATAACCTCAAATCTTTTCCATTTTATTATAGTCTAGCTGTGTTGATGCTTCAGAAGACTTACACTATCTCTTAGGCTTCTTTTTTGCTTCATGTAGGAGTTTCCTGTAGAAACTGCACAGTTTTTGTAGAAACTGCACAGTTCCTGTATAAACCTCTTGTAGCACTATGTTAGTTCTAGATTATAGTTTATTTTAATCTTCTTTTCATAAGAACAACAATAAACATTGAAAAGACATGTCGCTTGTTATTGATCAAAGGGTTAGGCATAAAATATTTTGTTCAGTTCATGCATTAGTTTACCTTTTCTTTAATTGCAGTTATGTCATACACTAGAATTGTAAATGTGTTGAAATTGCACAGAATAGATCTAGCTAAACAATGATACACACATTTGCAGAGAGAATAGAAGAAAGAAGAAGAAGGAGAGAAAGAATGAAAGAATTCTCATTAACTGTATTCCACACTCAAAGAGTGAATAATTTACAATATATATAAGATAAATGAGTAACTAATGATCCATAGTGGTGGTCTAGATTGATCTGGACACACACCAACAGTTACAAGAGTAAATTGTCACCTATTCTAGTCTCTCAAGTAGTTATGGGAGTGAACTGCCACCTAACTGAGTTAACAAGTCAACTATTCTTTAGATAACTGACTGAACAAAGAGTAGTGAGTTGGTGATGATCCCAATGTTGCATGGTGACAAAACTCAACTCGACTAGTCAAACTGAAGTGTCAACTGAAAGAGAATATTCTCTAGGTGGAATATTCTCCCCTAAAATATAGGAGACTGGATAATGACTAATTATGACTAATGAACAAATAAAAACCTTAGGAAAAATAAATCCTAGGTGTGTGTGAAGTAACTCCAACACCCCCCCTGAACATCACTATGGTGAAAATAAAGATTGGGTCCCGACAACGAGGCCATGTTAGGTACCCAAGTACAAAAGATACACTGAAAATAAAGTGAGGAAAGAGGGAAAACCTCATGGGAAAAACCCCCCCTCAAGGTACAATGTATGTAAAAAGAAGAACTACAGTTGTTAGGCAATTGTGTCCTTCACTCCAAGACGACCTCGCAGAGAATGGAATTTATGCTCATTGAAGGTCTTGGTGAAAATGTCTGTCATCTATTTTGCTGAAGGACAGAACTGTAAATCGATGATCCCCTCATGTACTAAGTCCCGGATGTAGTGCATGTGGATCTCGATGTGCTTCATCCGCTGCCTCTGAACTGATCTCTGCAGAACTTCAGAGTGCTCTGGTTGTCACACCAGATGACGATCGGCCGATGAAACTGAATTCCCAACTCAGTGAGAAAATGTTGTAGCCACATAGCCTGAATGGTTATGTTAACTACCCCTATGTACTCTGCCTCGGCTAAAGATAGAGAAATGGCAGCTTGCTTCTTGCTCAACCAACAGATAGGCCCAGAACCAAGACTGAGTGAGTAACCAGATGTGGACTTGCGATCAATGTTATCGCCAGCCTAGTCGGAATCAGTAAACCCAATGAGATCTAATGTAGAGTTTGTTGCATAATGAATCCCACGGGTGATGGTGCCTTGCACGTATCGAAGGATACGCTTGGCAACTTTCCAATGGAGCTCATGCGGCTCCTGCATGAACTTGGAAACTGCGCCAACTACATATGAGAGGTCGGGTCTGGAGTCTGTGAGATACAACAAGCTCCCCACTAGCTGTCTGTACAATGTGTTGTCAACCAATGGATTCTCCCCACCATCCTCAAGTTTGACTCCTGATAGGAAAGGAGTCGGAGCAGACTTACAGTCTGTTGTGTGAAATCTCTCAAGGAGATCTCGTGCATACTTGGCTTGAGACAGTTTGATGCCTAATGCATCCTGATTGATCTCCAGTCCAACGAAGAAGTGCAGCAGACCCATGTCCATCATCAAAAACCTGTCATGAAGAATCCTCTTGACTGCAGCAATTGCTGAAGTCGAGCAACCGGTGATTAGCAAATCATCGACATATAGAATTAAAAGTAGAAGTGAATCAGTTGTCCTAAGCATGTATACATTCGGGTCTAATTTAGAACATACAAAGTTTTGTGACAACAGGTAGGATTCCATCTTGGCATACCATGCCCTCAGAGCCTGCTTGAGGCCATAAAGTGACCTCTTCAGTCGACAGACCAAAGATGAGTCCTGCATAAATCCCTAGGGCTGCTCCATGTAGATCTCCTTAGAGAGATCACAATGAAGAAATGCATTCTTCACGTCCATCTGATGGACTTCCCATCCCTTTTTTATTGCAATGGCAAGTGCCAATTGTATGGAATCCAACTTTTCTACTGGAGTGAAGGTCTCATCATAGTCAATACCATGAACCTGTTAAAAGCCTTTGGCGATAAGCCTGGCTTTGTATCTGTTGATCTGTCCATCCACTACGCTCTTGGTCCTGTAGACCCATCTGCATCTGACAAGTTTCCTCCCATAAGGAAGGGAAACCAGATCCCAAGTCTGGTTCTCGAGGAGGGAGTTGTACTCCTCCTACATGGCGGATTCCCAAAAGGGATTTCCAGTAGCCTCGCCATAAGACTGTGGATTTGAAGAATGAACCAAGAAAAGATGCTTGGAAGCCAATGGTTCAGTGGCAGTGAGTGCAATAGGAGTCTCCTTGAAATCAGATCGAGTCCTCCTAGTATCATTTGGATCACCAATGAGATCCCCTGCATCCTGAAGAGTAGTTTGTGCCCACTTGGGCCTCTGCTCTGGCTCTGTGACTGCATCTGGATGCTCTGACTCTCCATCTGATTGTACTGACTCTGAATCTGAATCATATGAGTCCTCTGAATCAGAACTCTCATCTGAAGAAGAGTCGGCATGTCCATGCTCATCATCTCGGACAGGTGGAAGAGTGAAGGTGTCTACATGCGACTTTTGAGGTACGTGCGAGACACTTTCCTTGAATTGGACACTACGCTCAATGATGAGTCGGTCCGAGGAAAGATCAATAAGTCAATATCCCTTCACATCATTGGGGTATCCAACAAAAATGCACTCAGTGCTCTGTGGATCAAGTGCCTTCCTCTTTTCAGAGGGAATCCGGGCCCATGCAAGTGAACGAAAAATGTGAAAGTGGACCACTTCCAGTTTGAGGCCGCTCCAAGCCTCGTAGGGGGTCTTATCCTTGACAGATCTATGAGGAGATTTGTTTTGGATGTATGTTGCACAGTTAAGTGCTTCGGCCCATAGTCTCTGTGGTAGTGACTTTGCCTGCAACATGCAAGATGCCATCTCCTTTAGAGATCTGTTTTTCCGCCTGGCAACTCCGTTTTGCTGCAGAGTGTAGGGAACTGTATGCTGCAACTGAATCCCTGCCTCATGGCAATGATTATGAATCTCATGATTCACATACTCTCCCCCATTATTAGTTCAGAGGACTTTGATCTTCTTTCCGAACTATGTCTCAACCAAAGCTTTGAAATCTTTGAGGTGTTGAAAGACCTCGGATTTTTGCCTGAGAAAGTAGATCCAAGTAAAACGTGAGAAATCATCAAAAAAAAATGAGAACAAACCTCGCTTTGTTGATCAATGGATGCGGAAAAGGACCCATGAGGTCACTGTGGATCAGATCTAAAGGTGTGGAAGCTCACTAAGACTTTCCTTTGATGAATTTATCTTGAGGGTGTTTTCCGAGAACACATCCCTCACATACTCCCTTGGAGAAATGGATGTCTGGTAGACCATCAACTAATATGTGCTTTCTAAGTTGTTGCATGTAGCTGAAATTTAAATGTCCAAACCTTTTGTGCCATATCCTACTACTTTCATCAACATGAGTAAGCAGTAAAGCAGAATCAGGTTCAATGAATTCAGAAAATGTATACAATCTAGACTGATGATTTACCTCACCGGTAGAAACCCTGGAGTTGGTTTGCATGTCATATATGTCCATGAAATTTGGTGTGAACACGACTTACTTTCTGGTGCTGGAATTCGTCATCTGATACACGAAGAGAAGGTTGACAGAAAGCTTGGGAACATGCAGCACGTTCTTGAAGCGTTCGTTGGTGAGTTCAATCCTTCCTTTGCCGGTGATTTCGACAGAAGAGTTGTCCCCCATCAGAATAGGAGGACCTTTGTATGCATCCAAAGAAGAATAGATTGCTTCTGAGGCATCCATGTGATGTGATGCTCCTGAATCTATGATCCAAGTGTCAGGACATGAGTTGATTGCAATCAAGGCATGGCTAGAATTGCCTTTCTTGGAATTTGGATCTTCTTGCTTCTTCTTCTTTACACCCTCGGGGATGTGATCTCCAAGGTTATTTTGCTGAAGTATCTGAGACATCAGATCTATTTTTTTTTGCATGCATGTAGATTCCGAATGGAATCCTCTGTGACAGTATGTGCATTTATCTCCTTTTCTTCCCATTTCTCCTTTGGATCCAGAGGCATTGGTGAAGGGTTTTGTGTACCCTTCCTTCTTCATATGTGCATGAGATTTCAGCTTATCTTTATCTTTAGATTTTTTATATTTGTGGCTGCCATCATGCATAGTGAGTGCATGTGCCATTGCGCCTTTGATTGCGCCCATATTGATGAGCTTGGTTTGCTCTTGTGTTAGGGATTCGATAAAGTCCTCAAGAGAAGGCATCTTCCAGGTGACTCCAGAGGCAAATCTGAAAGTATGGAATGTGGATACGAATACAAAGAATTCAGGTCCAATCTTGGAGAGAATGGTGAGAACCATTTGTTTCTCATCCTTCGATTTATCAACCCCGCAAGCTTTGAGTTGCGACAGTAAATCCTTGAATTTTGTAAAGAAATTTTGGATATTCTCGAAGATTTTTGGATCCAATGTGAGCAGATCCACCTCCATCATGTGTCCCCTCATCTCATCCTGTTTTCCAAAGAGCCCTTCCAAGATGGTCCAGGCTTCATTGGGAGTCTTACAGGAAGATATATGAAAAAGGAGATCGGGAGAAATAAGACTGCAAATTGTTCTGAGTGCCTCATCCATGCGATTTAAGTACTTGGATATGTCTATGGCTGATGTCGGTTTTGTATCTGTATTCATGGTTAACCTATACAACCCTCTAGATCAGAGATGTATGGCTATTTTCTCCTTCCATGCAAAATATTTGTAAGGTGTAAGAATGAATTCTTTTTGGAATTCCATCATTCCGTTGTCTTCAATCTTTTGTACCTACAAAAAAATTTGGTGTAGCTTTTGCTTAGTAGTTCATCGGCTCTGATAACATGTAAATGTGTTGAAACTGCACAGAATGGATCTAGCTAAACAATGATACACACATTTTCAGAGAGAATAGAAGAAAGAAGAAGAAGGAGAGAAAGAATGAAAGAATTCTCATTAACTGTATTCCACACTCAAAGAGTGAATAATTTACAATATATATAGGATAAATGAGTAACTAATGATCCATAGTGGTGGTCTAGAATGATCTTGACACACACCAACGATTACAAGAGTAAATTGTCACCTAGTCTAGTCTCTCAGGCAGTTACGGGAGTGAACTGCCACCTAGCTGAGTTAACTAGTCAACTAGTCTTCAGTTAACTGACTTAACAAAGAGTAGTGAGTTGGTGATGATCCCAATGTTGCATGGTGACAAAACCAATGCAACATCTAAACTCAACTCAACTAGTCAAACTGAAGTGTCAACTAAAAGAGAATATTCTCCAGGTGGAATATTCTCCCCTAAAATATAGGAGACTGGATAATGACTAATTATGACTAATAAACAAGGAATAACCTTAGAAAAAATAAATCCTAGGTGTGTGTGAAGTAACTCCAACAAGAATGAATTCATTTTCTGCTTTTCAGTTTTCTCTTTGTAGTTGAACATGCTTTATTTTATGCTATTAGACTAAATTCATTTTATGCAATCTAGATTAATTGTCCTTTCAAGTTGGTGTGTTTTTCCCTTCAAGCAGTAGTTTACAGTTCTCTTTGACATTTTAGTTCCCTGCACCACCTCATGCATTCCAACCTTTGATCAGTCTCAGACCTATACTACTTTCAATGCACACTGCATATACATTGCACAACACCTCTTAAGTTTGTACAAACCTCGAGTTGACAAAGTAAAGTAAGAAGCCAAGGATACAATAGTATTATTGTTGCTATTCCTAGGGCCATCAATGTTAAGCCCTAAATAGTGGCACATTACCCCTTAATTGGGGCATATTACATTAGTAATGTTATTTTATTTATGTTGGCTTGGGTCCATTAGCTGTAATTGAACCTCCTAGTCTCCTATATATACCAAGGAAACCTTTTCATTTGGAATCATCTTGTACTTGGAAATTTATGTGGTGTATAAGGAGGTTTGCCCCTCGAGGAGGCTTATTATCTAAAATTCTCTCTTTTTCAAGGTGTTGAGTACTTATTCTTAGGTTTTTCTATGCTATCTTGATATTTGGTTCTTAACATTTAGTATCAGAGCTCAAGGTCTTGGGGTTTCGTTGCTACATCTGACACACCTTGGAATTTTTGCTATAATTTCTTTTCTACGATGTTTTAGAAGGAAACCCTTGGAGTATATTTATTAGATGGATCAAGGTACGTTGGGTTCAAATTTCATCTCCCGAGGACTTATACTTTCGGAGATATAGCCTGTGTAAGATAGGGTTCTGGAATCATCCTTAATTTAGTCATCGCAGAATTTTCGCTATGAAATTTTTCTGTAACATTTCAGAATTTGAAATCCAGAGGATATTCAAAGAAATTATCAAGGTAGTTGTGATAAAAATTTCATCTTCTGGGTCATACTACTTTTGTGGATACACCCTGTGCAAGATAGGGTATCTGACTAGTCATATTAACTAGTCTCAAACAGGTCTTCCGAGTAAAACAGTGATATCTTCTTCAATAAGTATCCAAATTAAGTGAGACCAGTTGAATTGGACAATGAAAAGTCTTTATTATTTTTGGTATAAGTTTCAGAATCAAATATCAGATATTGTGATCTTGGCATGCTTTACAAGTACGCTCTCCTGGAAGGGGAAAAAATCAGCAAGTTGTGGGGAAGTTACCATAACTTCCACTTGGCACATCCAATTTTGATTAGACCTGTGGCATTGTAGAGAAGAAATATCAAAGAAATACAAAAAAGAAATTTCCATACCCAAAAGGGCTGAAATTTTTGAGATATAGCAGAAGAAAGATCATCTAGCAAAACCACCTTGAAATCAAGGTTTAAAAGTGATATTAGGCCAACATGCCACCAAAAAAGGGAACTTCTACACCAAATAATCCTCCAGGAAGTCCTACTTGGACTTTTGATGAAGGTGAAGAAATGCGTAGGGACATAAATGATTTACAAAAGAAGACGGTAACAAAAGATGAACTACAAGGGATGATGGATGGTTTAAAAGGGGAGATCATGCAATGATTGAAAAATTTTCTAATAGAGAGGACACCTGAAAGTGAAAATTTATCCCATGAAATTCATGATGAGGGCACGAGGAAGATGAATCAAGAATGGAGAAACTCCAACTTTGGTTTGAAGACCAACCACTTTCCTAAGATCGATAAGAGGAAGATTGATGGCAAGGACCCAATCACATGGATACTTCAGATGGAGCAATTCTTTGATCTACATGATGTGCCACATACTCAAAAGGTACAAATTGATTCTTTATATTTAGAACCCAATCAATTTGTGTGGTATTGATGGCTTTGTTATCGCAAATCACACGTCACTTGGACAATTTTCATGAAAGAAATGATAGCACACTATGATGATACAAGGAGCAATACCTTCTTTAGCCAATTGATAAATCTCAAGCAAAAGGGTTTAGTTGCAGAGCACATTGAGAAATTCCAAAGATTGAATATAAAGGTAAGAGATATTCCAAATGAGCACTTGATTGATGTATTCATAGGAAATTTAAAGGATAACATTCAACATGAGGTTCACCTTTGGGAACCCAAATCATTGGAGAATGCATTCAGAGTGGAAAGAAATGTTGAAATTAAAAATGTGGCTATGGCTACTAGAAGGACCACTCTTAACATCTATCGAGAGAATAATGTTTCTTCTTCTAAAACACCTCACCCTACAAGGTTGACACCTTAACAATTGGAGGAAAGAAAAACAAAAGGTTTATGCTTTAATTGTGACAACAAGTACAGTAAGGGACATACGTGTGTTGAGAAGAAATTATTCTACATAGATTGTGAAGAGGAAGAAGAACAAGAACAAGAACCATCTCAAAATGAAAACGTAGAAGTTATTTATTCTAAAGAGTTGACTCCCACGATATCATGTAATGCATTGGCTGGAATTAGCACTCGTCAAACCCTCAAGATTGAAGGATATATCAAAAAGAAAAAGGTAATAGTCCTAATTGATTCTAGTAGTACTCATAATTTCATTCACTATAAATTAGCCAAATCTCTCAATTGCTTTGTATATCCAACACTAGAGTTTCAAGTAATGATTGCAGACGGAGGAACTACCAATTTCTCAAGAAAATGCAATAAGATCAATCTTACTATGGGGGAATATGTAATGAATAGTCCAATGATTTCTATACCCATGGGTGGTGTTGATGTCGTACTAGGAATCCAATGGTTACAATCATTAGGAACAATGGATTTTAATTTTCAAGAACTTTTCATGAAATTTTCATTGGAAGGAAAAGAAATTGAATTAAGGGGTATCACAGGGAAACCCAGTAAGGTGATAAGCTCTAATGGCATGACAAAATTATTGAAAAAGGGGCATCAGGGTGTAATTGCACAACTATGATCACTAGATGTTCCAACATCTAATCAATCTATTCCCCTAGATCTCCAATGGATCATTGATAAACATTCCAAAGTATTTGAAGATATTCCCAAAGGTCTTCCACCCACTCGAAATCATGATCATGCTATTCACCTAATTCTTGGGACTGTTCCTCCTAACATCAAGCCTTACAAATACCCTTATGCCCAGAAGAGTGAAATTGAGTGTATGGTTGAAAAAATGTTAGAGGTTGGCATTATTAGACCTATCCAAAGTTCTTACTCTGCACCGGTGGTAATGGTACTCAAGAAAGATGGCTCATGATGTATGTGTCCAGATTATAGAGAGCTCAACAAGATCACTATTAAAGATAAGTTTCTCATTCCCTTCATTGATGAATTGTTAGATGAACTACATGGAGCAATCTATTTCACAAATTTGGGTCTTCATTTAGGGTATCACCAGATTAGAATGAAGGAAGCAGATATCCCAAAAACAACATTCTGAACTCATGAAGGCCATTATGAATTTTTGGTCATGCCTTTTGGCCTTACAAATGCACCTTCCACATTCCAAGAGTTGATGAACTCCATTTTCAAGCCCTTCCTTCGAAAATTTGTGTTAGTGTTTTTTGATGATATACTAATCTATAGAAAGTCTTGGGAGGATCATGTGGGACATGTTGACAAGGTGCTATAACTACTAAAGGAGCAACAACTATATGCCAAACCATCCAAATGTTTCTTTGGGGTGAAGGAGGTAGAGTATTTGGGTCATATTGTATCTCATGAAGGTGTCAAGGTAGACCCTAACAAGATTAAGGCCATAATGGACTGGCCGATACCCAAAACATTGAAGAATCTTAGAGGATTTTTGGGTTTGACAGTTTACTAACACGAGTTTGTTCAGAACTATGGAAGAATAGAAACACATTTAACAAAATTAACAAAGAAGGATGCATTTTCATGGACTCCAGAGGCAACTTAAGGTTTTGAACAACTTAAAGAGGTGATGTGCAAAGCTCTTGTCTTGACCACACCAGACTTCACAAAAACCTTTATTATGGAATGTGATGCCCTGGGAAATGGCATTGGTGTTGTTCTAATGCAAGAAGGAAGGCCCTTTGCTTTTGAAAGTATGCCACTCAAGGGAAAGGACTTATACAAACCCATTTATGAGAAGGAAATGATGGAAATACTACATGCATTGAAGAAATGGTGCCCCTACCTAATAGGTAGGCACTTCAAGGTCAAAACAGATCATGATAGTCTTAAATACTTCTTGAAACAAAGACTATCTTCAAAAGAACAACAAAAATGGGTGACCAAGATATTGGATTATGATTTTGAAATCATCTATAAAAAAGGGAAGAAAAATGTTGTGGTAGATGCACTCTCAAGAAAGGATGAATATGTTGAGGCCTTTCTCAGTGTTATCTCAATCATCCAACCCGATTGGATAATAGAAGCAAGGGATGAATGGAAGAATGACGAAAACATGTGGACTCTCATTCAAAGTTTGTAGCAGTATTCCAGTGCATCAGATACATTTAAATGGAAAAATGATTCACTATGGTACAAAGATCGCTTATATTTATGTAAGAAATCCCAACTCAAACAAAAGGTACTAGTGGAATTGCACACCTCTCTAGTAGGAGGGAACTCGAGATTTTTGAAAACCCACCATAGGGTCAAGAAGGAATTGTTTTTTGGATGGCCTTAAAACTGATGTTCAAACGTTTGTGGCAGAATGTTTGGTTTTCCAACAAAATAAGGTGGAAAAAATTAAGACCCCCTGGGTCTCTTACAACCATTATCCATCCCAAGTCAACGCTGGGAGGAGGTTTCCATGGATTTCATCACAGGGTTATCGAAGTCTGAAGGAAAGAGTGCCATCGTGGTGATTATTGATAGACTAACCAAGTACACACACTTTTGTGCACTCTCTCATCCCTTCAAATCCAGTCTAATTGCCACCGCATTCATGGAGATAATTCAAAAGCTACATGGAATCCCAAATATTATTGTAAGTGACAGAGATCCCATCTTCACTGGACATTTTTGGACATAATTATTTTCTTGTTTGGGTACTCAATTGGCTCATATCTCATCCTATCATCCTCAGTCTGAAGGACAGACCGAGATAGTGAATAAATGTCTGGAAGGATACCTTCGTTGCTCTGTATCCGATAAACAAACACAATTGTTCAAATGGTTACCCTTGGCATAATGGTGGCATAACACTTCCTTTCATACTGCAACAAAAATGACACCATTTATGGCACTCTATCGATACCACCCTCCTTCCATCATTTCTTCTCTAAAAAAAATCTAAGGTTCAAGCAGTGGAAGATCACATCGAGCGTCAACAACAAGTTCTCCAAATATTAAAGGACAACTTGACCATGGCACATAATCACATGAAACAACAAGCAGATCAACATTGTAGTGAAAGAAATTTTGAAGTAGGAGATTGGGTGTTTTTAAGACTATAACCATACAAACAGATGTCCCTCAAGCAAGCCAAGAAGGATAATAAATTATCACCAAACTACTATGGTCCTTATAAGGTGTTGCAAAATATTGGTACTGTGGCATACAAATTGGAGTTGCCTGCATCTTCATGAGTACACCCAATTTTCCATGTTTCATGCTTAAAGAAGGTTATAGGTGACAAGATCCCAGTTCAAACTATATTGCCAAAACTTGACGAGGAAGGAAAAATCATATTGGAGCCTGAAGCTTTCACTGACACAAGAATTCACCAGCTGAGGAATAGATCCATTTCAGAGTATCTCATTAAGTGGAGGAAACTACATGTTGAATATTCCACTTGGGAAGATGAGTCTTTTATACATAAGCATCCAAAATTACTCAAGCATTGCGAACAACACTTGTCTAAAGGGGAGAGGCATGTTAAGCCTTAAATAGTGGCACATTACCCCTCAATTGGGGAATATTACATTAGTAATATTATTTTATGTATGCCGGCTTGGGTCCATTAGTTGTAATTGTACCTCCTAGTCTCCTATATATACCAAGGAGACCTTTCATTTGGAATCATCTTGTATTTGGAAATTTATGTGGTGTATAAGGAGGTTTTCCCCTCGAAGAGGCTTATTATCTGAAATTCTCTCTTTTTCAAGGCATTGAGTACTTATTCTTAGGTTTTTCTATGCTATCTTGATATTTGGTTCTTAACAATCAATCATATATTTGATCAAGGGATGCACACATGTTTTTAGATTTATTGAATTATGTTTGCTGCCATGTATGTTGATTATTTTGATTATGGAGTTACAAGGATGAATTTTGTATGCAATAAAGTTTATAAAGAGTCTAGTGGGACCCCACCTACTTTTAGTTAAATGTTTAAAACATATATGTGACCTTTACCCTAAAACAATTTTATTCTCTCATAAAATTGAAATTTAATTTAATTTAAAAAGGTAACTAAACTACCCAACTACTTTGTGCCAATATAAATGGAGAGAGAATTCATGGATATAGGAGAAGAAATTTAGTGTGAAGGTATGCCTAAGATTTGAAAGTGAGTTTATCATTCTTATTCATTTCCATTCTGAGTTTCTAGAGAACTAAATTGTCTTGTTGACAACAAGGATATCTTGAAAGGTGGCAAAGAAAGATTGAGTAGCATTTACATGTGATGTTCTTCGAGGTTATTTATTTCCTTTGAAATTTGTTTACACTTTTTAGAAGTTCTGATTTAATCTAGTGCTAATTAGTGTTAATTTTGCAGAGCTTGATGATGTTATATATCTCTTGAAGTGATCTAGATCACACCTTGTTATTTAGTCTCTTTCTTTTGGCACTAGTTGCCTTTGTATGAATCTTATTACATATTTGGCTTCTAAGGACATCTCTTGTCTCCATCCTCGCAGGGATCTGTAAAGACACTTTGTTATGTAATTCATATTGGTCTTTAATAAAGTATATTTGCGGATTAGTTTCTCATTTTTTGGCTTACTGGAATGTTTTGATTTCAGATCTATTCTATTTTTCAGTTTACTTTGTTTTTAGCATGTTTTGAAGTTCCTTTTATTGAGATAATGTTATATTATTTCATTCTTTAGTTGGTTGATATAAATTTTTACAATACATACAAACTTTATATTTTAAAAGAGATTTCCAAATCTCAAAGATTCAAATTCTAGAGATTTGGTTGTAAGAATTAAGGGCTATAAACCTTGGGTAACATTTCTAACATTCTCACTTAGACTAACGAGATTCAAAGATGTTTTTGTGAGAAGCATCAAAGCTCCTCTCACATCAACAATTGGCTGCACCAAAGGCACTTTCGTACACCGCATGAAAAAGTGTAGTGGGATGTCCTGGATGGGACGTGACTTAGATCGAGTTGTGTAGGTGATGCATGGCTAAGGATCGCCTGACTAGTTCTTGTGATGATGAAGGAAGAGAGATAGATAGGATAGTCGTACAAGAAGGTGAATTGCAGTGGGAATGAGATGAAATTTCTAGATCTCCATTATGAGAGTATTGTTGTGTTGTTGCATATGGAGGTACAACAAGGGACAACACTGAGTTGAAAGAAATAATGTGCAAGATAAGAAGATGTTTTGCAGATTGAAATGTATAGCAATGGGGAATGTAGATTTGGGAGTGAAATAATGATGAAAGTTGCATTGGGCAACTATAGATGTGAATAGTTTACCTCATAACCATGAGGGCATGATTTCTTAAAAATCTAGGGAGTTTGATGGAGGAGCATCATGATCATCCCGGGGATGACACAACGAAGTTGGTTGCTATATGTGATAGTGTTACAACAACAATGATTGGTGTTGTAGGATATAAATGGTGACATAATGTGACAGGTTGCGAGAAGTGATATCAGTTGACAGTTACAAATCAAAATAATGTTGCAAATTGTGGCAATGCAGCAAATAGGAGCGCTACTACAGGCTAGATATGTGGACGCATGCTAATGGTGAACGTGTTGTTGCAGAAGATGTTGTGGGTGTTATGGATCAGGTGGAAGCTGGAAGGTTGGACGCATGTTGAGGATGAACATGTTGTTACAAAAGTATTTGTGGGTGTTATGACTTAGGCAGAAATCGAAAGAATGCGTTGCAGAAAAATAGTCACTGAGAAAAGGATGAACCTGATAGCTGGAAGATGAACAAGAATGAGGAGTTTGTTGGGGAAACTGAAGGTGGACAGTTTATGCGGGGAAATAAAACACAACGTTAAGTAACTACATAAGGAGTTTGCATGAGAGAAGAAGATCGTGCGAGGAAGGGGAAAGAAATGGTTACTAGGGCCTTTGTCCTAAAATGAATAAAAGAGTTTGTGTTTTGCATATTTAACCCTTGTGTGTGTGTATGGATGGATTTATGTATACAATTATTATGTTATGTTATTGACATGAATAGATGCAAGTTAAATTCAATTGTTTGAAGGACTAAATACCCGTGTAGAATAATCTATTGTGATATTGTTGTGCAGGTAGGCATGGGTCTATAGAAGACTGTGCTTGAATTATGATTACCTACAGGTGGGTGTGAAAGTCTCTGGAAAGGCCACATGGGACTGATGATTCCATGCATATGTGTGAGGACCCTTGGATTTGTGAACTAACCCTATGTCATAGAGTTGAAGGGTACAATATCGTTGAAAGAGTTTAGTGTAAGATGCTCTGGAGAAATTGCAATGTTGTTGAATATGATTATGAGTTTAGAGAGTTTTGTCTCGGCATAGAAGTGTGTTTGTGTCCCATGGATCTAGAAGGTCGAAATATGGCATGGTTCCTTGGTTTATAAACTAACCATTTAATTCAGGATTGGGCGACACAAATGGAAGGGTAATGTTGCGGTGAAGGTAGCACATAGGGTTGTGAATATAAATTGTTGCATAATACATTATACTGGTTGTAGGTCTCGAGTTGCAGCAGAAGACATGTTGTAACAAAAGAAGGTGAGTTGCTTCAAAGGCAAATTGCAACAAAAGGCTAGATTTTGCTTTGTTGCTAAGTGTTGGTTCCCCAATTTTGTAGTCTTGGTTGTGCATGCCCAACTAGGTTTGCCACAATTACACACAGGCTAATGTATATTTAAATAAAAATACAACAATCTGTATGAATGCACCATCATTTTGACTTGTGTTTGAGATTGCATGATTATAACTATTGTTGTAATTGAATGTGATTGTAAAGAAACCTGTAAAATTGATGAATTTGGGTTATAGACTCTAAGAGACATTCCAAGATATAATAGATGTTATCTTTGTTAACGAGAGATGGTTGAGTATTCTATTGTACTTAAGAATGGTAGGTGATTATGGAAGATTTGGATCTTAGATGGATGACTGTAACGAACATTCTATGACATCATGGATCTTTGGCATGTTCATGGAAATGGAGTTGTTTGTGGATCCCCTTCAAAACTTTATTGTTCTTGTGGTTTGATGCTTTGTGAGGATTTCATATATTTCATTTGTTTCTAAAATCTATTTTTTCCATTACCTAATGATATTTTGAGTGACATCTTACCCTTTGAGTTATTGAAAATGTTGGTATCCTTAAGCTTGGAAAATACTACATTGTTGTTGGCATAAATTCTGAATTTGGGGTTTATATTTAGTGCTGATAAATTTATTTTTTTGTCGAAATTGAACAAGTTTTCACAAAGGAAGAAATATGTCATGGAGGCCTTCAAGTTAATATTTACATGATTGGGCTGAAGAAAAAGAGATTGAATTTTTGCAAAGGGAAATAAGAAGATTTAACATAAACCATGGATTATGGAGAGCCAAGTATGTGTCTGTAGAAAAACATGATATTTTTTTTGCAAAATTTCCTAATCCATTACAATAATAGTTTTTAAGACAAGAAGAGACTAATGAAAATCTAAAACAAATGGCACCACAAGTCTCAGATGGGGAGAAGATCGAGAAAGAGTAGAAGTTATATGAAAAGTAAATGTGCATTGTGTATTTCTAGTTTGCACACATATTAGAAGGTTGCATACTAGAATTTGCAATTCGATGTTTTTCCTCTTTAGTAAAGTAGAATAATAATTTTTAAAAGGACACAAGGATTAAACAATAAGGTAAATTACCATTGTGGATCAAAATGTTTATGGTAGAAAAGGGTATGATGCTAGCCACACCTGATAGTATATAAGAGTAAGCTTGCATGACATGGAGAGGATGACTTTGGCAGATGGAGGGTGAGGAAAAGTTAAATACATGGTAGGTGAATGTAGAGTATGCAAAACATAATAAAGAAAAAAGTACTGAGAATCACACAACAACAAAAAAAAAACATTATGGAGAGAGTAGTTAGAGGAATTAAATGACAAGAGGGAGAGACAACATTATAAATAGTTTGATAAGTGACTAGAGTTTTTGGCTTGGAGAGGCATGGCATGAAAGTATAGTAGAAAGTGTGTTTGACACATGCACAAGATATGCACTTGAGTATTTGTACGAGGTAGGTAGTTGCAAAATTGTATCAGAAGATGTTGATATGAGGGAAATTATTAGAAAGACAAATTTAATAGAAGCTATGGCATGTGGAGGGCATATTTATAGAGAAGGAATAAGAGATTTTAATTTGGAAAAAGGTCATGTAGAAAGAATTAATACTGAAAGTAAAAATGATGGTGATGAAGATTATCATCTCAAGAAGGATGAGATGGAAAAACTAGATATTGAGGAAATATTGGTAGCTGTAAATTCATTGCCACAAATGATTTTGAGTGATGATATTGAACCTAAAGAAGTTGAAGAAGGGATGAATGGTTGATTAGCACTCTTGTTAGAAGAAGTAGACTCTCCACTATAACCTCTTCTCACGCCCTTTGATAGCAAGGTAAATTCAATTCCATTTTCAAATAGTAGAGATGTAGTAGAAGAATTAGAAGAAATATCGAATACTAAAGAAGATAACAAGAGTATAACAAATAAATACAAATTGGAATTTCTTGACGATGACAACAAAAAGTACAGGTTCGAGCATCAAATTTCAAATTTATAATTCAAGCTAACATCTACTCTTCTTATCTATCTTCAAGCTTTGATACGAGTGTCGATATCCTGAAAGATATGGTGAAACCTAATCAAGCTAGCTAAGAAAACATATAATAAATATGAGATTTGTGTTGGAAATAAAGAGACACGCCATTCCATAAAACAACAAAGTATTATATGTGTGTGTTTTGGTGCGAGGAGTGACCAAATGCACTCAATCAATGGGTTTGTTTAAAGGGTTAATTTTAAAAGTCCTGGCTTGGTAGCATGAACCAAGCCTATTGTATTTTAAGGAGTGTCAAGAAAGTAGGGCACTCTTTGAACTATTCATGAATCAGCTGGGTAACTAAAAGTGCAAGGCGAAGAGCACAGTTCGATAAGAAATATGATTTGTGTTCTTAGATGTGTGCACAATTTGTGTGAAGTCGTTGAAATTGAAAAGATTGTTTGAAAATAAAAGGAATAAATGATAAATGTTTGAAAAGTAAAGTGTTCTTTTTCACAATTTCAAAATTTTAATTGTGAGGCATTTCAACCAGATAAACAACAATTAACACAATGAATAATTATGGAAAAAATTACAATGCCAACTCTCACCCACCCAACAGGCAAATCCACTTTCAAAATTCCATTTTCTACTCCACTGTGTAAACCTAAGATTGTAGAGAGAGTGTAATCATGTGGCCATGCATGCTTTTGTATCACGTAGTTCCTAAATTATGTGGTTGTGTCAACTAAGGTCCATGCAATTGTGTATAAATAACTTTGATATCCACGCGATTTTTTGGGAATGATGAAGACTTGAAAATCTGAAATTCGCAAGCCTCATAGTTGAGTGTCGGGGAAAAATTTCAACCTATATTATAATGATGGTGAGTGTTAGAAAGTGGTAAATAGTGGATGAAAATTCCTCAATCCAACAAGAAGAAGAAATTCAAGATTTATTCCCTAGTATGGTCACCATTATGTCGTGCATGATTTGGTGCAAGAAGTGATAAAATGTACTCGATCAATAGGTTGGTTTAAAAGGTTAATTTTAAAAGTCTTGGCTTGGAGACATGAAACAAGATTGTTGTATTTTAAGGAGTGTCGAAGGAGGTAGAGAACTCTCTCAAACATTTTTTAATCACCTAGGTTGCTAAAAGTGCAAGGCAAAGAACATACTTTGATATGAAAGAGGCTTGTGTCCTTCGATGTGTGCACAAGTGGTATGAAGTTGTTGAAATTAAAATATTTCCTATAAGTAAGTGGCATGAATAATAAATTCTTGAAAATTAAAGTGTTGTTATTATCAATTCCATTTTCTCCAAGTCTAAGGCATCTCAAATAGATAAAGAACAATTAACATAACCTATAATTTTGGAAAAAATTACAGTGCAAGACCTCACCCACTGGCAACCAAATCCACTTAAAATTTTTCCTTTTCTAATCCATCATGTGGGCCTAAATATTCATACAAAGCTCAATCATGCAGCATTGCACATTTTTGTGCTCGTGTAGTTCTTGAATTATGCAGATGTATGAACTAGGGTTTTCATAATTGTGCAGAAACAACTTCAACATTTTCACAATTTCTTGAGAATGATGAAAACTTAAATTCAAAAGTCACAAGACTCACAATTGAGTGTTGAGACACATGTGCAATCTATATTGTGGTGGTTAGTTGTGCATGCAGACGAAAGTGGTGTGATAACATTGTTATTATTAATCATAGAAACAATTCAACCCTTATATATAGGTTTCTATAATTACAATCATGTGGACAATAATCCACCTAGGATCATGTGGATGCAATTCTACCTAGAAAAAGAGAATCCTTGGAGAAGTATTTTTCAAATTTAATTGCCAATCAAGTGGATGAGATGGCTCCACAATACTAGGATAATGAGTGTTTATTGGCATGTGCTTTATATGTGGTGACATGTGTTGGCCACATGTTGAGGTAGGTTTTCACATGATTGGTGTGAGTTATTGCACTAAGATGCTCCATCTCAATTGTTAGCTTTGTACAAATCCTTATTTTTGTTGCAAAGGATGTCATGGCATAGTTGTAGTTCCTAGTGTTGGTCATTAAAACATACAAAGTTTAGAAGCTTGTAGACTTGCATCACTTGAGTTGTTACTTGACTAGACACTCATATCATTGCTCCTTTTCATCATTAGACCTTCACATCTTTAATATATATCACCTACTATTATAGTTGTATTCTTATCTTAGGTGGTTTGCTTCTCTTTGTAAGAAACCTTCAAAACCAATCCTTACACTACCCTATATACATCAATGATATTAAATGAAAGCAAATACACCTTTTTTTTTCTAGGCTACATAAACTCTACTATAACATTTTTACAAATTCATAACTTAGAAAATAAACTATATTAAATGAAAGATTCTATAATGGACAACTTGTATTAATACTTCAACGGTAATGTATACAAGAGGCAACTAACAAACCTATTGAGATGATGTCGAAGAATGAATTTAAATTGACATGTTTTCTATTTGATACCTAAAATATTTATGGTTGTTTTTCTCCTTGAGTATAAATAAAATGTTTTCAAATACTTTTTTCAGATAATTTATTTAAAACTATAAGCACATAAATTATATATATTTTTCCCGAGAAAGGAAAAACTTTATATTCATAAAAAAAAAGTGAATATACATAGTACATTCCCCCTCAGGACTATCCATTTCTGATCACTTTGCTACCTATTCAATCATATTCCACTTGTTGAGATTTGGGTACCTTGGAAAGTGGTCCCCTTGAGTTATTGAGTGTTTAACTCAAAGGGGGAATTGTTTAACTCTCACCACTTTACTTTATGTTATAAAGTCAAAGTGACTTTATTCACTTAATTCACAAAGTGACTTTAATAGCATAAAGTAACTTGGGAACTTAAGATAAAGGGGAGATTTAATCTCAACCCTTCATCTTGGTTGACCTAGATCTAATCTTGGCCATTGGTTTCCTAGGTTAGCCTAAGGATGAGGCTAAAGGAGAGGAAATGAGGGAAAAGGGTTTCATTATTCACTTGAGAGAGTTGAGTGAAGGAGAGGAGAAGAGAAACAAATTTGGAGGAATAGGGTGCAACTTTGAGAAGGAGGGGTGCAAGGCAAGCTTGAGGGTGCATCTTGAGAGGAGGAGCACGAGCTAGCTTAGGGGCACACTTGTGGAGGAGAGAGGCGCATTCCTTGAGAGTAGGAAGGGCGCATCTAGCCATACAAGTGGGGCACACTTGTGAGAGAGCAAGGCAACGCCAAGGAGGAGGGCACACCTAGATTGGGTGCAAACTTCAAGGAAAACGAGCAAAGGTAAGTAAAGGGGTGCATTCATCCAATAGGGACACAAATATCGAGGAGGGAACAAGCCCCAAGGAGGCTGTGAAGCCAATCTTGAGAGGAGCTAACTTTTGTATCAGGTTCCTTTGTATTATTTCCTTGTTGCTATTTTTTCTTGAGATCTCCATAATAAAAATTATCTTCTACTGGTTTTCCTCATGGGGTTTTTTCCACAGTCATCTTGACCAAAAATACATGTGTAAAAATATTGTGGTTTGCTTATTATTTATCAACATTTAGGTGTAAATATTCTAGAGGAGTATTTTGTGTTTTAATGCATGTTGAAAGGCTAATAGTGGACAACAAAACTATCCTAATTAAACCCTTCACCAAGAGGCGTTAAAAGAGCATAAAATCAAAGCTTAAGTGCAGATTCAGTGGGAAGAAAAATCAGAACTGGAGGTTGTCCTAAAACAACAAGAAAACAGTCCTGAAATACCTTGAAAATTGTGCCCAACAAGACGTCAAAGATAGACCTCTTGGGCAGCCTTTAGGAACCTCAAAATTCTTCATGGTATCAGAGCCAAAGGGCATAAAGAGGGTTGATATAGTTTGCAAACAGTTGGCATATTTTTGCTACACCTAGACAACAATTAACATCATTTTTGATTGGGCATATTAGCATCATTTTTAACATCAGATGGCAACCTTGTTGGTGGCAGGTTTGAGGATGGAGGATAGGCTAGCAGGGGCTGGCAATTGGTTTTTGTGGAAGGATAGGAGAGTCTTGATCTTGGAGGAACTTGAGCTATGGGATACTGTGGAAAATCCCATGGTTCCTCCTACAAATGCAGTGCTCTTGGATATGTTCTGGAAGAGGAACATCAAGGCCAAGAGAACTATCCGTAATGTGGTGAAAGAACATATCATTCCTCATGTATCTGGTAAGGACTTCACATTTCAAATGTGGTAGTCCTTGTGTGGTCTTTATCAGAACCAGAAGATGGTGCTCTAGGAGAAGTTAAGGGGCACCAAGATGATGAAGAGCGATTCAGTTACCTCATTCCTCATGATATTTTCTCATATTCGTGATGAGTTGGAAGTTATGGGAGAGATAGTGGATCCATATGATTTGGTGAGGACAACCTCAAATGGCTTCTCCAAACCTTGGGAGAGATTTCTACGAGACATCATGGCTAGAGAGAATATGCTCGGTTGGGAGAGGCTCTGGGATGACTTTGTATAGGAGGAGCTTAGAGTTGGATCATGATCTACTAGTCAGCAGCATGGTGGGGATGATGAGTGTGATATTGCTCTTTTGGAAAAGGGAAAGAAGAATACCAATAAGGGTCCCAAGGGTGGGGCCAAGCAACAACAATAAAGAGGAGGTGACCAACAAAGGGATATGAGCAAAGTTAAATGTTTTGCTTGTAACAAGATGGGGCACTATGCTGGACAATTTCCCAACATGAAGAAGAAGAAGAAGCAGGGTGGTACAACAACGACAACAGAGGAGGATGAGTTTGACTCTCAATTTGAGAGGGCATATTCCTTGATTGTTTGTTGCTCGATAGTTGAGTCACCATACCACATATGGTACATAGACAGTAGATCATCCAGTCATATGTCAAGTGTCAAAGAGCACTTCACTGATCTCAGAGATCCAGAGATCAAGTTGGAGATAGTGCTTGGAGACAACACCATAGTTAGGGTGGTTGGGCGTGGCACAGTTTCCTTTCAGAGGGAGTTGAGGTCACCCTTGGTGTTCAGGGATGTATTGTATGTCCCTCGGCTAAAGAAGAATCTGATTTCAATTTCCTCTATTCATGATAAAGGATTTGAGGGGTCCTTCAAAGGTACAAAGGTCCTCATTCACCCAAAGGGGCCCAATATCACTTTTGGCAGAGTGATTGGGACACATGAGGAGAATCTATACATATTATGTTTTCAACCATTGCATGCTTTGGCTAGTAGCAATAACAACAATTAGTTGTGTAAGCTATGGCATCAAAGGATGGCTCATTTGCATCATGGAGCTCTGAGGTCGTTGAGAGAAATTGTGATAGGTTTGCCACAGTTCGACATTGAGCATTAGGAGGTGTCTAGAGGGCGTACTCTTGGGAAGTACACCAAGACTGTCTTTCCCAGTAGTGAGAGTAGATCAATTGGGGTACTTGATTTGATACACATTGATGTGTGTGGGCCCATGTCACGATTTTCCTTGGGTGGTTGTGAGTACTATGTGAGTTTCATTAATGACCACTCCAAGAAGACCTGGATCAATTTCTTGAAGACAGAGAGTGAGGTCTTCAAGAGGCTCCAAGAGTTTCTCTTATGGAGAACCAAACAAGAAGAAAGGTCAAGGTCTTACGGTCGAACAATGGAGGTGAGTATACCTCCATAGATTTTTCATACTTCTCCACCTAGTAGGGTATGAGAAGGTAGTTGATCGTTTCTTACAACCCGCAACAGAATGGGGTTGCATAGAGGAAGAACAGGTCCATAGTCGGTGCAACGAGATCGATGTTGCATGATCAAGAACTACCATTTTAATTATGGGAAGAGGCTTGTAGTACTGCAATGTATCTGCATAACAAGAGACCCCATAGAGCTTTGGGGAGGAAGACTCTTCAGGAGGCCTTCACTGGTAGTAGGCCTGATGTTGAGCACCTTCGCATATTTGGGTGTTTGACATTCTCTCATGTCCCTTTCGAGAAGAGGAAAAAGATGGATCCCACTACAAACAAGGGAATCCTAGTTGGATATTCAAAGGTCTATAAGGCATACTAGATCTACATTCTATCATTGAGGAGAGTGGTTGTGAGGAGAGATGTGAGATTCGAGGAGGACAAAGCATTCATGAGATCTCTAGAGTTAAGGGACAGAATTGAGGGGGTCCCATAGATATATAGTGATGGATATCAGGGGACACAACCTTAGGTGTCAAGTACACCGAGTTCAGGGGTGACTAGTCCACCCAGTACAACTAGATGTTCACATATGCCTTGTATATAGATAGGAGGTGCACATGCTTCAGGATCTCAGACCACTTTGCAGAGATCTATGGATGAGACTCAAGGGCATGAGGGCATGAGGATACTACTCCATGGGAGGTTACTTCAGGGAAGAAGAAACTGAGATGGTTTCAAGAGACCCTGAAGGAAGCCAAGGAGTATGTTGGGGAGCCCCAAAGGTTGATGAGAGAGAGTAGAGCGCCAAAGAAGTTTGGTTCATACTTGTCTATGGTGATGAGCATCACAGATTTTGGTCCCACTACTTTTGCGCATGCAACAGACCAACAGGTCTGGAGAGAGGCCATGAAAGAGGAGTATGACTCCATTATGCACAATGATGTGTGGGAGGTGGTGCCTAGGCCTGAGGGGAAGTTAGTGGTGACATTCAGGTGGATGTATAAGATCAAGTATGTTATAGATGGTAGGATGGAGAAACACAAGGCTCATTTTGTGGTGAGAGGATTCTCTTAGATTGAGGGAAATGATTATGATGAGACGTTCACACCAGTTGCGAGATATACTTCTATCCGAAGTATTATGTCCATTGCAGCAGAGATGGGTTGGAAGATTCATTAGATGGATGTGAAGACTACATTTTGAATGGATTCATAGAGGAGGAGGTATACATTGAGCAACCACAGGGGTTTGAGGTGTTGGGGAGAGAGTTCCACATGCGCCTCTTGAAAAAGGAACTATATAGACTGAAGCAAGCTCCTTGAGCTTGGTATTCGAGGATTGAATCCTACTTGCTTCAGATGGGTTTTGAGAATAGTGAGGCAGATCCAAACCTCTGGATACACTCATTCTCATACTATATGTTGATGATTTGTTCATCACTGGAGGGGAGCATCTCATAGTTGATTCCAAGTGGGGCCTTGCATCGGAGTTTGAGATGAAGGACATTGGATTGATGCATTATTTCTTGGGTATGGAGGTGTGGTAGGAGCATGGGCATGTCTTTCTGGGACAAGGGAAGTATCCAACAAAAATTCTGAGTAGATTTCGGATGGAGGACTGTAGAACCATGTTGACACCTATGGTCACCAACTGGAAGAAGCTTAGTGCTTCAAATTCCAAGTTGGTGGATGCCACGAGATACTGTCAGTTGATTTGTTCCTTGATGTATCTGGTCAAGACTAGACCATATATCTATTTTGTTGTGAACACTCTCAACCAGTACATGGTGCATCCTAGGAATGTTCATTGGATAGAAGCAAAACATGTTCCGAGGTACATTGTAGGATCAATGGATTATGGACTAGACTATGTCAGAGGAGATGGCGTCAGATTGATTGGCTACATAGACTTAGACTGGATAGGATGTGTAGTTGATAGGGAGAGCACTTCAAGGTGTTGTTTCGAGTTGGGATCAACAATTGTTTCCTAGTTCAACTGGAAACAAAGGTCAATGACATTGAGTTTTGTTGAGGTAGAGTACATGGCATCTAGTTAGGCCAACTGTGAGGCCATTTGGATTCACAAGCTGTTGTTTGGCCTATTTGGTCATGAGTTGAGACCTGCAATTATTCACTTGATAATCAGAGTTGTATCAAACTCTCTGAGAATCCAATGTTTCATGACAGGTCGAAACATGTATAGATCAGATACCACTTCATTTTAGATTGGTTTCATATAGGGACAATGCAACTTGAGTATGTTTCGACTGATGAGCAAATTGTATACATTCTCACCAATTGCTTGCCAAGGGGAAAACATGTCTATTTCAAGGACAAGATGGGAGTGATGAAGAACACTTTCCTTGGTAAGAAGGAGTGTTGAGATTTGGGTACCTTGGAAAGTGGTCCCCTTGAGTTATTGAGTGTCTAAATCAAAGGGGGAAATGTTTGACCCTCATCACTTTACTTTATGTTATAAAGTCAAAGTGACTTTATTCACTTAAGTCACAAAGTCACTTTCATAACATAAAGTAACTTAGGAACTTAAGATAAAAGGGAGATTTAATCTCAACCCTTCATCTTGGTTGGCCTAGATCTAATCTTGGCCATCGGTTTCTTGGGTTAGCCTAAGGATGAGGCTAAAGGAGAGGAAAGGAGGGAAAAGGGTTTCATTGTTCACTTGAGAGAGTTGAGTGAAGGAGAGGAGAAGAGAAAGAGATTTGGAGGAAGAGGACGCGCCTTTGAGAAGGAGGGGTGCAAGGAAAACTTGAGGGCACATCTTGAGAGGAGGGGTGCAATGTAATGTCCCCCACCTCTTAGAGAGGTGATGAGGAGACTCAGTGGCTTGGGCACCCCCACTAGGTCATAGTCTCACACTGAGGGGGGGAAAAGTCAAGAAGTTAAAAGTTATCTTTTACTCCTTTATCCTTTTCCTTTTTTAAGTCAACTTAAAAATTTGTGCCCTCTGTAAATGATCCTTCAATTCCTTGAGAATGTCTTGGCTCTGCTGTATCCAATCCTGTACCATCGGAGCCTTGTTGTCACCAAATGCAATCTCCACAAATGATAAAGGATCGTAGCTATATAAAGCTCTGAAGGGTGACATGCCAATAGACAATTGTTGGGTGGTGTTGTAGCAATATTCTCCCAAATGTAACCATCTGACCCATGCTTTTTGTTGTCCTGCTATGTAGTTTTTGAGGTAACCTTCCACCCATTTGTTGACTATCTCAG